>JAHWFP010174977.1:5668-34620 GCA_023313725.1 Lithobius niger
TTTTCCTAGCGTTAACCTCTGCATACAACTTTTTCCTAGCGTTAACCCAGCTGCATACAACCTTTGAGAGCAATTTAAAACGAAACCATATTTCACAAGCAGGAGCACATCCGCACCCACCATTCCCCCCTAAAAAAAAAAGGACAAAGGGTACCGGCCCCGTGCCCCCCCCCCCCCCCTACCACTTACCAAGCTACTCGACGGATGTTACGAATCTTTCGGGGTGAAACGTTTCCCAAAAAAGGTGCTTTTAGTCCACAATAACCCGGACTGGCCTCTACACCCATCAGGCTGCCTCTGGCTGCTGTGATATAATACTGCATTCACACCGGACATTTCGTGCTAACGCAACTACGAAAACGTTTATCAAAACAGTGGTGTTTTTACAGCTTTGAGCAACATTTATTGCGTGTAGAAATTATTAACCTATGCAATCCTTTAAGTATTCAAGTTTTTTATTCTTTTATTTATTTAACAACTCTCTTCGCAAGAGTTGGACGTAGTTAGTTTCGAACGCAAATCGATTAGCATGAAATGTTGCGACAGGTTGATGCACCGTGCTCCATCGGAGTTTGTGGAGCTATGAATTTGGTCTTAAAAACGCAAGATGATGGATGAGGTCATTATAAAATGTGCCCCTTGCAAGCATTCAGTGGCAGGATCGAATTATGCCACAACTTAAATACTCGATCATAAAAAAATTGGGGTTTAATAGGACGATATCTCGGTAACCAAGCATTTTTGGATAGGTGTTGTATAGGACTTTTTGACTTGTCTTACCTCCTTAGTATGCCCTAGAAGTTTGTCGGTTTATTCTAAAATTGTTTATAAACCCCCTGCTAAAAAGCTTCAAGGTCAAAATCTTACTAAAAGTTCCATACATTGAATGAAAAGAATTGCCCGTTTCCTCTGGAGATTTCAGACTAAATTCTGCCAGCTCTGTAACCTCGCAAAAGAGTAAAACGTGCATATTTTATTCCTCCCACTAGGACATGGTGTAGACTTGCGAGGGAATGCAGGGTGGGTACAGGCAATGTTTATTTTGTTCTTAGCAATAGAAACAGAACTTAATCAGTGAGGCCAGCAAATCTTACCATTGCTGACGAAATAAACATCACCTGCAAATTTAGAATTTACAGAAGACATCGTCAAAAAAGGGGGGTGGGCACAACATGACAGATTCCGTAGCGGTTACGAGCTGGATCCTCCAAAGCGCAAATTTATGGGAAAGATTTAGATAAAATTCTTTTAGGTAAAATTTTTTGTCAAAGGGAGTGGACAAAGTTCTTTCTCATCCGGAGTAGTACCTGGGGAAGGATAAGACATCGGGAGTAAAAAAGGCGCAATCAATGCAGGGGTGCATAAAATTCTTACAGGACAAAATTTCCCACAAAATTTTCCTACAGATTTTGCAAATTTCCACAGCCTTTCACTATGTAGGCAAGCCATTTTTCAGTGAATTTCCTCAGTTCGCTGAAATTTCCCGCGAACCTCGTTCTAGCGTTCTGGCATATTCTGCACCCCTGAATCAACGCAATTCCCAATTTGAAGATAGTCATGTTAAAGGGGGTCATGCTTGGATGGAGAGTTGCAGTTGTTAGTCATTGTTAATGGAGTCAGAGGTTGTGCAAGAGACGATTAATTCTAGAAATTGAGAACTTCTTGAAATCGGCCCCATTTTTGGGAGTGGACATTTTTTGGCATTGGGTTATTGCATGATGCTTTAGGCCATGCCAAAAAAATTGTTTGGTTTACAGGCGCAGTTGCAAATTTAAACACCAGGCATTTTATTTTATTTTTTATTTTATTTAACTGCCCACATTTCTTTGCCATGTACCTAGCTCAAAGCTGAAAGAGTATATATAATATTCTGCTAATGTTATATGGTCTAGTATTAAAATATTTTAGTTTTTGCCAGATATCTTCATAGTGGTTTGAGCTAGAGGTTTGAAACTTGCACCATTGAAAAGCTTGTTTCGAGCCGGTTAAAATGGTATACTGGAATGCCAAAAAACTCAAAATTTGGCGAAAATACGATTTTTAGCGGGTGTACCAAGATTGAGACAAAATTTTGAGCCGCGATAATTTAAGGCACTGCACGCGCCTGTAAACCAAACAATTAACTTTGCATGGCCTTAATTAAAAGTGAAGTGCAAGATTTGCTTAAATCCTTTAATGTGAAGATGCATTCCAGACGATGCCACTTTTTATTCAGTGACATGCACACACATGGAGCTTAAGAGCCTCAATAGCGAGGCTGAAGGAAAAAAGGGTGTAAAATCTTCATCTAGTTTCATGTATTTAGTTAGTGGCCCCCGATAGAAAAAGATTGAAGAGACGTCCAATTATATCGACACGAAGAGGTGAGGTAATACATGGCCTACTAAAGGAGGTCTATTGCAGAAACAATTTAATTCATTGATAGTTGGAATTACTAATACTGAACGATGTATCGACGCGTGTTTCAGATTTTTGAAGAAGACTTTCGTGTCGATGGTGTCAACAGCATAGGAAGAGGATATGGGGAATGCTATTTACTTGTGATGGGAGGGGGGGGGGGCGGTCATTAGCACCAACCAGTCACAGAGGTGTTGAACAAACCCCAAACCTAGATCTTATAGAGACGTCCATCACGCAGTGTGCGTTGATTCCAGTTGAAGATGCTTTGAAAAGTTTGTTCAATGTTGATTTAATTTCATAAGGGATGCGGAGAGAAGTACAGTAGTCTTATACGTCGTAAAGTCTGCAGTGGTAGTGCATTGTTCACTTTGGGTTATAAGAAGTCTTTGTTGAGCCACCCGAATTGTTGAGTTTTTGGGCAACTGGACTTAGTCACAACACCAACATAAAGTTGGGTGGGGAACCAGGTTCACCAGCAGTCACGTTAATGTTTCTAAAATTGGAGATCTTTCACTTCAGCAAGTATGAAAGTCACTCGACGAAAAAGGAGGAAAGTCTTGATTTGTACATTTTCAACATTTTAATGAAATTTTAGGTGTGCAAAGCTCAAAATATGAAAATCAGCTGAAACGAGTATGGCTTTCATGCCTGCTTCAAGTAGGAGAGGTTACGGTTTTCAATGAAAATGTTCCAATGTGGTACGAAAGGTAGTAAGTGTACACATCTTTAGAAGTTCATTCCAATATACCCAGCATTCTGTTTCATTGACTGATTGAAGGTTGAGGAGTGATGTTCAATTTAGCAAATTGCGCATCAGTGATTAAGAGAAAGAGGAAGCACTGACCTTAACAGTCATTAGTTCTTATGTGAGAAGGCAAATACATAGAGATTTAAGCATTTTGGAAGATGTCTAGTAACTGAGGGCTTTAGTTGTCATGTCAATATTCCGTTGGTTTTTGAACGTTAATATTCTTTCACAGTAGCACATGCGATTGTGCTTCAGTTTTTGTAGTGTGGTTCCCAATCGTGCAAATTGTATTTTTTTTAAATTTGTGTTCAATTTCCGTGTCCTAGAGATTGAATTATCGTCGCGAGTTTTTAGTCTTCCCTTGACGTTCACTCTTTATCATTCCATTGTTCCGTTTCCGACTTTGCTTGAGGAAGATCGATTTGAAGGCCTCAAATGGCCAACAGCAAGATGTGGTCGATATTACAAATCCGTTGATCGCTGTCCAAGATATTTGCTTTTCTGCAGTGTGGACTGGGTTTTTTTTACGGTCAGAGGTACGAACGAGTTTGACTTTTTTTAAAAATAGTTATCAGTATCGGAATCTGTATCGGATCGGAGTGAGGGGAAAATATCGGTATCGGATCGGTATTTTTCTGTATCTGTCGATCCCTATTACGTTGTTTTGAGACTTTAGCGTGTATCATGTCGAGTGAGTTAGAAAGTGAGTCAGTTAACTCATCGTAGTCAAAGCAGTTTTGCTATTTTTCAAAGAAATTGAGCGTATTAGCTTCAGAAGTGCTGATACTGCATCTGAACTGAATTCCGGAGGATCTTCAGTTCACTAATCGAGAATTATCAAAAACGAACAAGTGGGGAATCATCATCCCGATTGGGTGCGAAAGATGGAAATTACGTGTTAAAAACGACTTAAGTCTCAAAGCATACCATATCCTGGTATCTAGGATACTCTACAAAAATCGCCATCAGACAAAACCCAACATATTTTTTTGCTCATTTACACCTAAAAACACGTTTGAATCAGAAAATGTTGCCTTCTGAGCAGACAATTTTACATTCAGGTTACCAGATACTTTGGTAGATTTTGCACGTATGCTTAAAAGTAAATTCCGCGCGACCATGTTGAAGCGCTTTCACTTGCAGTTATCAAGTCTCTAACGTTAGAAGCATCACTGGATTTGTAGTGCGCCTTGTCAATAACATAAGATGGTTCACAGTTACTTTCGTTCTAATGGGCACTTTCGTTTCCACGTGAAGATCCTCTACGTGTTTGATGCCTTTAGTTGTAAAGCGGCTATAGCTTTCAGGAATCCAACAGCGGTGAAAGCAAAGCAGTTATACGAGCGGTTATTTTATATATAGCATTCGCTTGAAAGAGCATCCTCGTTTTTATATTTTTTCTACGCTTTCACTGAGGTACAACCCTTCCGATTGTCAATCCAGTAGCAGTCGCCACTTGGCCAGTAGACCTTACAATGCACTCGCCATTTCACAATTTTTACTCGCCACATACCAAATACGTCTTGTATGATGAAATATTTCTCTAATTTATGCATTAACAAATTGTCCAATTTTCTTAAACTCCAGTATTAATGCAGAAAATTCAGTTATATAGCCCTTATAAATCTGAGCATAACGCCGCAAACCGTTCGTCTCTAACTTATACGGTTCCAGAGATACCCCTTTTTTAGTGGCATGCTCTGTAGCTAGTCGCCGATTTGGCGAGTAAGGCTAAATTCCAAGTCGCCAACTGTTGATTTCCACTCGCCAAATGGCGAGTGGCGACCGACATTGGGAAGGGTTGGTGAGGTAGCCACTCTAAAGGTAGAGCAACTACAGTTATTAGGTAACTTTTGCCCTAGTCGGCTCTTGTGAAAAAACACGACATGCGAGGATTCATTTTTTTGTGAATGGATTAAAATTGTGCTCGATAAAACAGGTTGATCTATATCATAATCTGAAGAATTCGTTCTCACTGCTAAGGCGAGTTATTCCCAACAGTTGCGTGAAATTCACTGTTTTCCCGTGATAATCGGTTGTGTTGAGACGAGGCATACACTCCCACCTGGCCAACAATGCCAATATTGTCAGCTTACATTTCACAATAATGCTGCCGATGCTTGCCCGTTTTGTCCCCCCCCCCATCACTTTGATGTGGCAAACAGGGTTCTAGAAAACCAAGCATAGGTTACCAAACTCCACGCTGACAATCACGAGCCAGAAAAACAGTATTCTTGAGCGGCAAAGATAACATGTGAAGGAAAAAGAATTACTGCTTCTGAAATGTCAATACATGCTGCAAAACTAAAACTTGCATCAAATTGTCAACAGCTGAACCAGAAATACCAAGAAAATAACACTTTTGTAAAATTTTCAGAAGTTTGAACCTATGTTTGCAAACCTTGAGTCATATTGGAAAGCTAAAGTGGGCTATTAATATACAGGGTATTTATAACACGCTGGGGGGGGGGGGGGCGGCAAAACAACAGAAGCCCTTCATTAAATTTCACGAAAAAAATTTGGCCATCAAGCAAAATAGCTAATAAAAGTCTTTTACAGTATTTGGATTACAATAAAAACGCAAAAGGAAACAACCCAAGTGGCAACCCTGGTTGATATGAAGGGGGGGGGGTCACTTGTGCGGCGGCAGTACAACGTAGCTTCTGCGGCCTCCTATCCCCGATACCCTGTAGAGATGGAATGAATCGCCCAATGTACGTACTGAATTAACTATCCAGTATTCACATCTAATCGCCACACCACTCGCACTGAAGGCCTAGTAACGTTATCCGACAGTTCCAATTTACAGTACTGTAAGTGGCAGATTTTAATTACCGATCTAGTAACCCTGGGTAATCTTGCATGTTGCTTTTCAGCTACTGTACTGCCGTTGCACGCAAAGTTGAATCAAGTGACCGATGTCCCCAGGGGATGCAGTATTGTTTGATGTGTAGTATACTGTAGTTACTGGTTGGTACGTACACCTGGATGTGACAGTTAGGTGCATATAACCTGATACATATTTGATACAGTTTCTTTTGTATTCTCTTTGTTCGATACCACTCGTTTTTTTTGTATTTCATAACATACCACCCATGAACCTACACCAACGTATCAATACAGGGTGTCCACAAAAACTGACAACCCAACATTTTTTAGTTAGCACCCCTCAGAACCAGGAGAGGACAAATCAAATCTAATGAAACTGAAGATTTGTCCTCTCATTTGGTATTACCATAACGATACGCTAACACGTTTTGGTGATGTGGCAGGCTATGTATCTTCAGCCACCTCCATGCCGGTCTACAGTGGCACATTTGGTGGAGAAATTTGAAACCAAAGGTTCTGCGGAAAATCAACACAAGGGCCATTCTGGCCATAAACGAACGGCACGAACGATTGAAAATGCCGCCAAGGTCCACATGTTGCTTGATGAACCAATGACGTCCCAGCGTCAATTGGAACGGCAAGCGGGTGTTAAAGGCCGATTATGGACGTAGGCTTGAAGATGTACCGTCCACAGCGTATTTTTGCCTTAAACAAAGATGATCCCGATCGACGCATTCAGTTCTGCGAGGAATTCCTGAATTTTCTTGCAGATGATCCACAGAACGTGGAACGGATATTATACTCCGATGAAGCAAAGTTTCATCTGAAAGGCAGAGTTAATCGTCACAACTGCATATTTTACAGTGCTAACAAACACGTCACTATGGCGGCATTCACGCCGTCACCTGGCATCAATGTTTGGGAATGGGCTGGAAGGGAGGGGGGGGGGGTCAGTGGACCATTCTTCCTTGATGGAACAATCAACAGAGCAGTGTATCATCATCTGCTGGAAGACAGGACTGCCAGCTGAACGGGAAAAGTGTCCCGCAGATATTTTCCAACAAGATGGTGCATCACCGCACTATGCAACACAGGTGCGAGACTCTTGATGACCAATTTCCCAACAGCTGGATTGGTAGAAGAGGTGCAATGGAATGGCCCGCGCGTTTGCGAAATCTGACACCTATGGACTTTAGTGTGTAAGGAATAGTACAGGATTTGGTGTACATTCAACCAGTCCAGGATATTGCAACACCGCAGTTGCTCATTGCTGCTACATTTGAGACATTTACTTCCGACTGGGACTGTGCGAAAATCTAAACTTTCGATTAGATTTCGATTTTTTTACGTTGTCGAAATCGAATCGAATTCGTCCAAATCGAACTATTTTGTGAATTTTTTCAATAAATACACTTAAATTAAGTTTAAAATAAAAATTAGTCTCAAATAAAACATTAACTTTAGTTAAAAACTTTTCATTTCCTCAAAGCTAGGCACATTATTCATATTTGTCACCCATTAATGTTGATTTAAAAAAAAATAAACTTTTTTCCATTTATTTACAATAGTATGGTAAGAAACTAGAAACCTAACCTAGAAAATAAAAGGAAAATGCAAAGATTAGGCAGTGGGAGCAATCCTTGCAAAATTTTTGCATGGGGGCTTACTGATGACAATTATTACTACAGTAGCTGTTCGTTCTAATGAATTTCCACTTTCCAAAATTGAGGTTAATTTCGTTTGTTAAGCCTAACTGACTGCAACGCTATTTGAAATGTGTCAGATGGATGAAAGTTGAGTTTCAACTCCTCCCTTACAAGAAACAAATACAGAAGACTTTCACTTTTATGCTTTTGCTGCATTTTATGTAGCAACTACGTGTGGTACATGTTAACCATTGCTAAAATAAGTGTAGGCATTGCCCTAAAAAATTACAACAGCAAAATTTCGTTTTAGACCCCAATAATTTGCCAAACTTGCGCAATGTATGAAGTTAATTTGACTAAAAACCTAAGGAAGGTGCTGCTCAAAAAAGTGATATACATATAACATTAAACTTAATGTTCGTATGTTTTACTAATAAAAATGGTTTACTGTAAATAAATGAAAAGAACATTCATTGGTACCATGAGATTGCAATATCAAGAAAGTGAAACTTCATTTTTGGGGGGGAAGGTGGGGGGGAGGAGAATTTGTTTGCCTAATTTGTATCAATCCAAAAATGTAGTTTTGCCTAATAAAAGAACACACATTTCAATATGTTCACACGTATTGAAGTAATTGAAAATTGATAATTTTTTCAAAGGCTAGCCTATAAAGATACAAGTTGAAAAAAAAAAATTATTCGAAAAAGAAAAAAAATTGAATTTCGAAATCGATGTTTTCTTTCCCAATATCGATCGAAATCGAATCGAACCCAAAATATAATATCGCACACCCCTACTTCTGACTTACGCAGGAGAATACGCTTAGGTGTGGAAAGTAGATGTGTTGAGTATCGTTGCTGGAGGAGGACAGTTCGAGCACCTTATTGCGATTCCAATCACGTGGAACCACGTTAACCTCAATGAAACCTCAACCTTAACGAAAAATGTCTTTAATGTCAGCCTTCCAGAGGTAGATAGACCGTAGCAAAGTCCCGTCCGGGGCCCCCGTTCATTAGCTTTTAGAAAATAATTCAAACTGAAAGTTATCACTTACCCGATACCTGAACACCTTGGTCCATGGTTGGGCTTTTCCGGAATGAAAGTGGAGTATTCGACCGTGACCCTACAATTTGATTAGCAGTCCGATTACCTTTGTTCAATAATACTCTTAAATTTATACAATACTGCAAGGGGAAAGAAAAGCTGGGGATTTGGTTACCTGAATGTGATGAATGAGACACATACTGCTGCTGCTGTGGAAGAACTGGGGCCGAGGAGTAGTACGCAGGTGTACCACCAACAGGACCATAGCTAGGGCGTCCATAGTCTGCTGTTGGGTAACCAGGATTTGCAACGGGCACAGAATGCTACACAAAAGCATAAATTGGAATACATTTTATAACACATTAATACTAACTTTTCTATCAGGAGTGGCATAAATGAGTCTCCCACACATTATAGCAGACATTCCACCACTCTTACAAAGTCCTGACCCCATGTGGCCAGTAGTTGAACTAGGGACCAGTTTAATTTTGTGGAATAGGCTAAGGTTACCAAATAAAAATGTATGAAAAATATCACTTCTGTTAAGAATAGACCACGCACGTGTTAATTTGCAAACAGCAGTGACGTACAAATGACCATGAAACAGTTTCGATGCCAATGCAGACTTGTAGAAAATCTGTATCTTGGCTCCCAGATACCAGCCAGCTCTCGCAAATAACCAGAAGTAATGCCCGTTAGCAGTCCTTTGGTAAATGAGGTTTTGGCAATATTAAAATCAACTGACCCAGCACCAGAAATTGAAATATGCAGATTCTATCCTCAACAGCTTTGTGACAAGCATTGGAATACAAAGTTACTACACAGATACTCCCACACATACACATAAGCTCTTGCTTTTGTAGAATCATTCTACAGGGCTACTCAAAATAGGTATATTGAAAATCCATAACGGCTTTTACTCTGAAAGTTCGTCATTCTTGATAATTGGTCGTTGAAAACAGATTGTTACGCACAATTTCAGAATCAAAATACTGTACTAGTATTCTTGCAAATTTTCAACAGACTGACGACGTATGTCTTCATCAGGCCTAACCTACATTGTCAACTACATCGCCACCGTGGAATTCAGCGTTCGAAATCTGCGCACGTGCGCAGATTTCGAACGCTGAATTCCATGGTGGCGATGTAGTTGACAAAAGTTTTGAGTTGTGTAGGTTAGGCCTGTTGAAGACAGACGTCGGTCTGTTGAAAATTTGCAAGAATACTGGTACAGTATTTTGATTCTGAAATTGTGCGTAACAATCTGTTTTCAACAATCAATTATCAAAAATAGGTATATCTATTTTATAACAGATCCTCCTCAATGCCAATGGCTGTTGCACTAGGTTACGAACAGCACCAAGCTGGATTAAAAGAGTGGACCAGACATTGCAACCAGAATCACACTTTATGTAGCCAAAAGTAAAAACAGTTGAATAGTTGAAAAAAAAAATTAAATAAACATGAAGCCAGTAAAATCACAAAACGGCACTTTTTTTAATGGGTATGGATCTGCCACAATACTTGGGAAATTTTAGTAGGTTCCGCCATAACATGGTTGTTACTGGATTTTAAGAACTTGCAGGCCCATTATTTGAAAAGCTAAATTGTTCAAATCTGCATGCTCTACAACATTCTAGCCACTCCAGTGTCTTATTTCCAGTAGGCAAGACTAAAACAAGGTTGAATCCAAAAACTTGAAATGGCCAGATTTTTTTCATTCAAAATAAGAGTGCTGGAACACTCCAATTTTAATTGTTTCACATTTCATTCAAATCATAACTATATACTGCATCACTTTACTAAATCAAAGAACTCACTGCTGTAACTGATACTTATCAACGATTATCTTCACTGAAAAATTCACCGTCACATAAAAATTTGAAGGTACCAATCCAACTGAAATCCGTACGAATTCAACACAGCAGGGCACGAAGTAAATGCACTGTAAAGCTCAGAAACAATCCTAGCATGAAGGCAGGATGTCAGAAGAGGTGGGGCAATTTAACTAGATAATTCCACTTCTCAATTCCAAGAACTTTTTAGTTGTTGCTATAATCAACAGCACGAGGTACAAGACCACTTCTCTTTCTGAAAAAGCCAGGAGCGGCTGAGGACAGGCTGAAACCCAGGACCGTCAGGAGAGGAACAGTCAAGCCACCTTGCCTTTTAAATCAAATGCAGCGCGGAAATATTTGCCATTTTGTTTAGCCTACGTTTTGTACGCTTAGATTTCAAAGTAAAGGATATTTACTGTTCCAATATCCTTGCAAATTTTCGACAGTCAGGTTTTCTGGAGTTGGAGGGGCTCAGAACAACTGTCTTCATCAGGCTACCACATCACCGCTTACTTCGTCGTGAACATTCGTCTGCTGCTATCGTTCGTTGGATTCCAACCTGATGAAGACAGTCGTTCTGAGCCCCTCCAACTCCAGAAAACCTGACTGACGAAAATTTGCAAGGATATTAGAACGGTAAATATCCTTTACCTTGAAATCTAAGCATACAAAACGAAAACATGGACTCGAATTTTCAAAGTAAGCGATGTGACATTTTTAAATGTGCCATTTTAATTCCTGTTCTTTACCTGCATTCTCAGTAATTCACCCCGGCTCCTCTAGTCCAGCACTACCAAATGTAGCACAGAAAAGCCCCTTTAGGGCACCAGGAAAGTGAAAAATGCCCCATAGGCTATAGAAATGTGAGCGGCTGCGCCAGTCATTTGATGGCGTCAACAGAATCTTGAACACGTGCAATGGAACCACGACCACAACTCGATCCATCTAACAATTAGCTTAAAAGATGTAAAGAATATCCGCTTCCTTATGATGGACTACTTACATCAGCTAGAACCCCAATCCCCGTGGGTTCTTATCTAGTTTTAAAAATTATTCGGAAACTCTACTTCGTAAGTTAATCCAACGACTTGCGTTGTTTGTAATTTTCGACAGATACTCTTCCTTCCAATTTGGTGTGGAATAACGCCGTCTGTCTTCGTCAGCCTTCTCTACTTGTCGTTATTTTCTACTTGGCCTACATCAGATTGAACGTTGCATCTTTTTGATCTTTATGGTCGCGAGCGGTATGAGAGTGGAGCGCTTTCCTCTATTTTTCTTGTAGTTGCGATTGGAGTTTTGGGTGAACCAAGTGGTGGATAAAGGGGTGGGAGGGCTGCTGGAGATTCATGAGATTTGCTTTCTGGTTTTCCATAACTTTGATGGCGATTGACACTATCATTGTGGTGGTCTCTTTCCAGTTTATGGTGTGAATAGTGGCCTCGCAATGATTGGCTATCCTGTTCTTAGTGTTCAGCGAGTTAGTGGCCGAGATGTGGTCCAAAATTCTTACATGCCTCTCCTTGTCTCTCCAATATATACACTGTCGCATTGCTTACATGGTACACAGTATACTCCCCATGGAGTGGTGGAGCAATCTTCTGCTTGCATTCGTATGGTTGGTTGTTTCATTGGTTGTTTATTAGGTTATGTGTCATCCTCAGACCCTTTGGTCTTTGTTGCATCTTGGTTGACATCTTTTTGTTTTTACTTCTGGTGTTGTATTTGTGGATGGGTTTTGTTGAGGGATCAGTTGGGTGTATTCTACCATGTGGTGCATCGGTATCTTGGTATGCTAGGTGTTCAGTGGATTGCTCAATGGATTGCTGTGTTTCGCTTACTTCTTTAGGGCTGGCTAGTAGCTTCTTAAGGGTGGCCAGCCGCAAAGAAGTAAGCGAAACACAGCAATCCATTGAACACCTAGCAGACCAAGAGACCGATGCACCACATCGTAGAATACACCCAACTGATCCCTTAACAAAACCCATCCACAAATACAACACAGAAGTAAAAACAAAAAGACGTCAACCAAGATGCAACAAAGACCAAAGGATAACACACCAACCTAATCAGCAACCAACGAAACAACCAACCAGACGAATGTAAGCAGAAGATTGCCCCACCACTCCATGGGGAGTCTACTGTGTACCATGTAAGCAATGCGACAGTGTATATATGAGAGACAAGGAGAGGCGTCGATGTAAGAATTTTGAACCACATCTCGGCCACCAACTCGCTGAACACTAAGAATGGGATAGCCAATCATTGTGAGGCCACTATAAACACCATAAACTGGAAAGAGACCACCACAATGATAGCGTCAAACTCCAGTAGAGACAACCATCTGAGGGCACTGGAATCAATCTCCAAAATTATGGAAAACCAGAAAGCAAATCTCATGAATCTCCAGCAGTCCTTCCACCCCTTTATTCACCACTTGGTTCACCCAAAACTCCAACCGCAACTACAAGAAAAATGGAGGAAAGCGCTCCACTCTCATGCCGCTCGCGACTATAAAGATCAGTGGTCAGACGAGAAAAATTCAAAAAGATGCAACGTTTAATCTGATGTAGGCCAAGTAGAAAATAACGACAAATAGAAAAGGCTGACGAAGGCAGACGGCGTTATACCACACCAAATTGGAAGGAAGAGGGTCTGTCGAAAATTACAAACGACGCAAATCGTTGGATTAACTTTCGAAGTAGAGTTTCCGAATAATTTTTAAAATGATTTCAGTGCTTCGAAATAGCAAACCGCACAGCATTCTTATCTAGTCGACCAAGAAATCAAAACACTCCCAAGCTAGGGTAAGGTACTATCAATCCTTCTCTAATAACGGTTCCAATAAATTAAGTCACAAATCTTGTTTTTAAACGTTATTAATTTCCAATTAAGTCTGCAATGGTAACGAAACATTACTGCCATATAACGAAAACCCAACATTTTTAGTCACCATGCTTGCCCTTATTTACCTGAACAATAGCAGGGTCGTTGGGTAGTCCACCTGGGAGCGTAGGCCGAGGTATAGGCGTCTCGCATACTCGAATATCTTTGATATCCTTCCCACGGAATATGATATATTCGTAAACTTCGTCACGGGCAGCAACAGGTCGGTCAGTATTTCTGTCTTCTGTTCCAAAAGATCTCACTGTAAAAAATTTGCATATCAATTAGGAATAGCCTACTGAAAATTGTATGCATAAAACTATACAATAATTTCGTAGAACTTAAAATAACCAAACATAAAAGATAAGTTGGTAAACAACGGCTTATTCCCTCAACAGTCTTGGCAGTGTTGAGGGAATAAACATTGCGAGATTCGTGCTAACTAACTTTATTTTGAATTTTCCAAGCCGGAATACCCAGTCCACGTAAACTAGGAAACACCACCACGAACAAAACGGCAGGCTACCCAACGAAAAAATTTACCCAAATTCCAGACATGTATGTCACCCTCTCTAAAACACCGATGTTGCAACGTCAAAAAAACATTTGGCAGGTGCGATAGGTATAATTGACCAGCCTGGGAAACCGCATTTTGTCACAAAAACACTGGCTCAACACAGCACCTCCAACAGGGGAAGGGAAAAGCTTAACACACAAAGCCACAGCCGTTTGAGTGCAGCGAGTCTAGTACGCTACAACAAGGAATACTGACCTTTTGCCAAGGCCACAGTTGACTCATTAGTGTCAATAGTATACAAAATTCCCTCGTAGCGAATTTCTGATTTCGATATTAGGCTAATTTTACTGCCCAAATACGGTATTCCTTCACTCATCTTGTCGGCTCATCAATTTGAACACCAACGAATAAGATGAACTCGGATTACAACCGAGCCTTGCCGGACTGACTTTCAGCTAACCAACAAGAAGAATACAGCTGAATTCAATATGGCGCCCATCTCCATAGTCGGCCAGTTTTGTAGTGTTGGGTCTAGTTAGAGCCAAGCACATCCCTACACAAAAAATCTGCTGTTCCTCAATTTTACAGATTATCAAGATGTGCTACACACAGTTGCTGAGTGAAGTAACGTATCATTCGGTTCCCTAATCTAACCAAAATAACGTATATAACGCCAAAAACGTTTCGAGACAATAAGCGCCAGTCAATCATTAAGTTAGTGGTATGGGTGTATAATAGTTAACAAACTCTAAAACATAAACTTTAAAAAGTTGTATCACCTATTTTAAGCGATTAATTGAAAAAAACTCATTATAGTTTATCAATTATCAGTTTTTTAATAGTTTTTAATTGCTTAAAATTTAACAACCCGATTTTAAAACATATCAATCAGCTTTCGGTACCGCTAACTATAAACGATCTTGTCAGGCAGAAGCGTATATTTTCCAGAATCAGTTAGCTATAATTAGACTTGAGTTTGAGTTCAGTGCTGGTTCAGTGAGCCAGCAGAGGGTGCCGCGTTCGCATGTAAATTGTCTCCCACAAGGCTGTGCGCTGGGGCGGTCATGCGCACTTCATTTTTCAGTTGTGGTCGAAAATGGCGTCGACCAAATCCTTGGATGATATCTTTGACTCTGTGGCCGATGAATCAGCCGTTCGTGCCTTGGTAGGATCTCTTGAGTCCCAGTTATCCTCACCAACTATCCATGTTCCTAGTCAAGACCTTTCCTCGACCTCTGTCACCAATAATCATGTGAACAGTGCACCGGTTGGGGATGGTACTTTAACCCATAGACTACATGACGGAACAAAACACGGTGTGGCAAATCTTGGCCAGGGAAACCCTGTAATATTGAACTCAGATACAAGCAAATCTTTAACAACTACTTCACAATTATTAGGTGTAAACTCTATAGTGTCTTCTACAGCACCACCTACAAACACTATTACGGTTACTTTAGCGGGAGCCGTACCTGCAAGTGGTTATATCAATCAAGTCACCTCGGTCACCACGCAACAGGCTCTGATCAACTCTGCAGCTTCTTTGGCTCGCAGTGGACCTGAAATCAAAATTGTTTATCCTCAACAACAATCTAACGTACCACAACAATATGCTAGTATCAATGTTGGTGGTGGTGCGGGTAATGTGATCCAGGGCCCACGTAGTTGTGGTGTACCAAACGGTACAGTAACAACAGCGTCGGTCAGTAAACCAGGGCAAAGCTCTCACCCTCCCAATAACACAGCTGCGATAAGTGCGATACAAAACTTAGCGAGTGTAGCCGCTCAACAGCAACCCCTTTTAGTCCCTAACCAGCACCAGCAGGGGGGTAAGCCACAACAGTTGGGACCTAGGCTCACAGTGAGGGAACAGCTAGAACAGAAACAACACGACAAACTCGTTCCCAAACCTCAAATCTTAATCAAACCTGATGGAGTCAATTCGGTGGTTGTAAACATGAAAACTGAGCCCTCAGCTGTTTCCACAGCTGATAACATGATCACAGCATCCCCAGTGCAAACCCAAAGCAACATAAATGTGTTAAAAAGTACTGCGAATACACCCACCGTCATCACGGTGTCCAAATCGGGTCAGTTGCCACCCCAAGTGTCTCAAGGAGTCAACATGGTGGCGCAGATGGTGTCCAATCCAAATATTATATCAGGAGTACAAATTGTGAATATGAATGCTGTGCGCCCAGGTGCTCCGGGAACCCCGGGACAGAAAACGCTGGCTCCTCGAATGGTCCTTGGCAACCAGGTTCGCATTGCTGCTTCCCTGGGGGGACCCCGGCCGGGAACTCCTGGTCCTCCGGGCGTCCCTGTGAGTAACTTCAGTCCGGGCATTTATGATTATTTTTTATGTTTGCAGATATTGGGTAATGCAGCATAATTGTCGACATTTTATTTCAGCATTTTGGTTATGGTTCTATATCAAAGTGTTTAGCAGATTCTTTCAGCCCACTGGTCACTAAACATTAAGTTACTATATTGAAATGCAATATATTGAGTTGGTTTTGCGTCATAGGTAGCCTACGACAGCGGGAGCTTTTTTGACTCAAATAAAAATCGGTTTACAAAATAGCGTAAAGTGGGCTACGGCATCTGATAACTTGCATTGCTTTCTGGTGTGAATTTTGTGTAAAAAAAAAAAATCACAACTTTGCAAGCAATTCTGGTTTACAATATTAGGCCATGAAAAGAAATGTTTGGTTCTTGGGCATTTTCATTCCAAAAGTAACCAGGCCACCAGATTTTTTATTTTATTTTTTTATTTTATCAGAAGTAACTAAAGTCTGGTTTAACTGCTCAGAACACTAGGATTTTAATTTGATAGAGCTGCAAGTGGTTAGGCTTAACTTAACACATAGCATAATAATTGAATGCCAAGTTGAATGGCTAAATAATACTTATCTTCAGCTAACAGAATTGCTTTTCCTTGTACTGTAGTAAATTAAGCTTTCACTAACAAATAAAAAGCTATGGTCGGGGGCAAATTTGATCACCAGGCAGGGCCTGAGAACCAACTAATTTTTTTTTTTCGTGGCCTTACCATTTTTCTTGCATTGTAAGTTCATTTTAAAGTTTCAGACTGCCTAGTTTGTAGGTGGTGAGCAAAACTATTAGCATTTAAAATCAAAACCTTTGGACAACAAGCCGGTAACCGGTCTTTAGGCTACTACTTTTACTGTGGCGATTCAATGATATCAGAAAAATAACGCATTGGCCTACCACACATGGACAAACACTAAGAGTCCACTTAAATTTTCGGTGAATACACACCGGATCTGTGGTAGTCCTATCACCTTCTTCAAAAGTAAAAACGAAGCACAAGAACGTTCGATGATCACCTCATTTTGAAATTGTTACTGCTAACCACTGATCTATATACAGTGAAACCTATTTATAACTATAGTCCATGAGAGTTTGGAAACTGAATGTTATATCAGGTTTATCGTTACAATCAGTTTTACTTGAATTGTTGCTAGAAGAGCCTCAAAAACAGCATTGTGATAACAGGTTTATTGTTGCAAGAGATATTGTTATAACGGGGTTTAACTGTAGTATGCTCTTGTCGCATCTAAGCTTGCCACTTTTTGCTGAGTTTCACCTTCAGCTCCACCCTGAACAAGCGATAGACGTTGGGGATAGGAAGGCCCATATATATTCATTAGCGGCACGCCTTTTTCCTTGAACTGGCTTATAGCAATGGATTCAAGGACTCTTGAGATGCAAGTCCTTGAAGGTGTCGGATCGCAGTAAGACAGAAGTATCGCACCAGTTGATGGATTATCAATGCAGTGGAGGGCGATCCCATTCCTTCTGTCAACTGGTGCGAGACTTATGTCTTGCTGCGATCCAACACCTTCAAGGACTTGCGTCTCAGAGCCCTTGAATCCATTATTATAAGCCTGTTCAAAAAAAGGGCATGCCACTAAGGAAGATACATGGGCCTTCCTATCTCAACATCGATCATTTGCTAAATTTGCTAAGACTGTAGCTGAAAGTGAAACTCGGCCAAAAGTGGCAAGCCCAGATGCAACAAGCGCATACTAGATCAGTGGTTAGCAGTGCGAATTTCAAAATGAAACGATCATCAAACATTCTTGTGCTTCGTTTGTACTTCTGAAGGAGGTGACAAGACTACCACAGATCATGTGTGCTTCACCGAACATTTAAGTGGACTCTTAGTGTCCGACCGTGTGCGGTAATTGCTTAATATTTCTGATTTTGTGGACAAAAAAATCTAGTGGTACAAAAGCTTCGGGTTTAAAATTAATGTAAAATGTTTTAACTGCTTATGGCCCATTGTAAAAGTAGGCCTGCAATAACATAACCGTGGTTGTCACTTTTTTCAATTTTTCCTTTAGTTGATTAGGTGTAGGTAAAACATCTTTTTGATGATTTTCACTTGTACAACCATTTTTTTGGTTACATTTACACTCCTAAAGGAGAAAGACAGATCATATGATCAATTGCATTTAAGTGAGTTTAAGCAAGTTTTCAAATTTTCCATATTCGAAAGTTAATTTTTTTGTAAGTAGGCTAGCAGTTTCCGTGTAGTTTCCAAAAAACAACCTAACTAAACATTCCATTCATTTAACCAAAAACCTGTCAATATCTCGCTGAAACTTCAAAAAAAAAAAAAATAATCGCTTATAATTTAAGTAGGCTAGGCCTACTGCTGAACAAAAAAAACATTGGCTTGGAAGTAAGACGTTTATTTTAAACTTTAAATTGTAAATATTAATAATCTGAAATCCTCACATTAGCCAGCATTTTTTGTAGCTTTTTGATTTTTTGTTTAACAGCTTGGCTTATTCAACATTAAGCCTCAATTCGGCCCCCCCCCCCCCCCCATTAAAATATGATTTGGTTCAACGTAACATCAACGAGCTAGCTTATATATTGTCCCTTGTTTTAAATAATTGGTTCTATTTGTTGGTCTTCATAAAAGAAAAAGGTTGTTTTAATTTGTATATAAAGCTTTTGTAAGCAATTTTGTAATTCTGCAGTGTCATAATGCTTTTTGGATGAAAGCACGTCTAAAACCGTGCGCGACTCGTAGTCTAGTCTTAACAGACAGTGGTTTCAATTTAACCACCAAAACCATAATTTTCAGGTTTCTATTATCTACATGCAGTAGTAGCAAATATTTTGGAAGGTTGCAATGTTCATTGCAAAACAAGGCCTGTGTTGGAATGTTATAGCACTAACGGTAGCGCCGTTCAATTGCTATTTGAAACACTGACAGTTGAAACCCATGCCAATACTTTGTATAACAGCAAAACATTGAACCCACTCAAATGGCTTAATCAAATCAAAACTTTTTAAAGTGTAGGCTACTGCTTTCACTCACTAAGTTGTTATCTTCACTAGTCCGATACTCAAATGAAAACTGACACTCATAGTTTATCAGTTATAGGCTAGCAAAGCCCCTTTTAGGCATCTCCTGTCGGTGTGCAATTTTTACCAACAAATATGCTGCTCTGGAGCAAGCCTCTCAACTGTTGGTCGCCACTCGCCATCTGGCGAATTAAATTCAGCCCTACCTGCCAAAAACGCAACTAGCAACGGAGAACGATTAGTGATATCTCGGAAACCGTATAAGCTAGAGACGAATGGTTTGCAAAGTTATGCTCAGATTAAAAAAGGCTATAGAACAGCTTTGTTTTCAATAATACTGGGGTTAAAGAAAATTCTGCAAGTTTGTAACTGCATAAATTAGAAAAACTGTATCGTGCAGGTTGTAATTGGTAGCCTATGTGGCGAGTAGAAAATTTGAAATGATGATTGCTTTGTACGGTCTACTGACGAATTGGCAACTGCTGCTTAATCGACATTCAAGAGGGTTGCTCTGGAGTGCAGTTAACTTCTCTGTATCTGGATAATTCAACCCCTGACACTACTTAGGCAAATAAACAAAATTTTAAAAATGAATTCATTTAATGATGACAGGTAAAATTTGCCCAAATAGAAAAAAAAAAATTCATAAATAATTGTTTCACAGGGATGCCACCGAATAAAAAAGGAACAATTTGAGATGTCTAGTAAAAGTGTGAAAAAATGAAAATTAAACAAATTGTTTTTTTAAAAAACTATGAATTTTGGATTTTTTGAAAAAAAAATTCATCTTGCAACAAATGATAAACAAATTTAGATCTGACGGTTGAATGAAGTTAGAATTCAGTTAGGAGTTCATTTACAGGTCTGCGTTGACCAGTGAGCCAGGTTATTTGTTTTGTCGATAGAGGGCGGCATTACTTGCACTGCGGAAATGTCACTGTTACTGTTTTTTTGTTTTGTAGGCGATAATTAAAACGCAACGTGCCCGGACTCTCGAATGTGTTGTACAACTAAATGCGTTTTCGTGCTTTGGAAATAGACTTATTCTATTCTACGCAGCTGGGGGATTTCAAATGGTCTAAAATTTGTGCACGAAAAAGTGTAAAAAAAAATACAAAAATGTGTGAAGTGAACAAATGTGAAAAACTAACGATCTCCAGTTTCACACCTGGCTCCATTTCTCAAGTGTGTAAAGATTAAAGAAATTACAAGGTGTCCGAAAATGATTTGACTGATACGGAAATTTAATAAAAAATCAGTGGGTACAGATAGAAACTGGCAGATTTCACCACTTTGTAGAATAACTTAGGTTAGTTGTACGCTGTACCAAAAGAGTTCGTTTTTTCTAAAAGCAGCTAATTTTCGATGGTCTATACTGGCAATCTTCTTCAGGCTTGGACCATGAATGTATCGGTAAGTTAAAATGGATGAAAACCAAAGTAGATTTACTGTTAGCGTTGGACCTTAAATCTGGAACTCACACCTTACAACAGTATTAAATACAGTGCATTGTTAAAATACTGCAATGGGCACTAAAATTATAACAATAGTCCATTTAGTCCTTGGGTTATAGGGCTCAAAGATGTTCAACAATCAGTCAAAGATCAACAATGGTAAAATTGGAATTCTAAATGCACAAAAGTGGAGACAAATTTCTAATTGGATAACATGTTAAGTTGTTAACTACAAATTTTAGAAGATTTTTTTTGTATTAAATGTGTCGTGAAACATGCATTAAACTTAAATTGGGGGGGGGGGATAATTTTCTTCCCTTGTAACTATATCAACAAAACACATTTTTCAATAAAATTGCTTAGCTTAGAATCAAGTGTTGGTACCACAGCACTGTAATAACAGAACCAGCTCATTAATGAGTACCGGAGAAAACCAATTTTTTTAGTACCGGGATACAAAACTTGGTACCAGCACCGGCTGAAAAATGTCCAACACTATTGACCGTATCATCAATATAAAAAGTGACTTTGTAGATTGTCTCAAAAGGTTTTTTCTGGTAGTGTCATACAAATACATTAAGGGGCCAAGGACACTTCAGTCTTGGTAGAATCCAAATGGCTTCCCTTATGGAAAAAACACTGAGCTATGTGATTGGGTCGAATCGAAAGTCACCCATAACCATTCAAAGCCAGTTCAAGACTTGCTTGAACAATTCTTGTTCCCGCAACTAGAAAACGGGTGCCCAACAATTATTTTCAGCAAGATGGTGCCCAACCGCACTGGGGATTACTGGTTAGAAAGACAATAAGTGGAGCATTTCCTGATCGTTGGATTGGTAGGGGTAGTCCTGTTTCGGGGTGTGTGGAGCGCCATCTTGTTTAAAAATAATTGTTGGTTACCTGTTTTCTAGCTGCGGGATCACGAATTGTTCAAGCTAGTCTTGAACTGTCGTTGAACAGTAATGGGCGACTTTGATTCGGCCAACCACACAACGAACTGTGTTCTTCTGTGCAACCCTTCCGAATGTCAATCCAGTAGCAGTCGCCGCTTGGCCAGTAGACCTTACAAAGCACTCACCATTTCACAATTTTTACTCGCCACATACCAAATACGTCTTGTATGATGAAAGGTTTCTCTAATTTATGCATTAACAAAATTGTCTTATTTTACTTAAACTCCAGTATTAATGCAGAAAATCCAGTTATATAGCGTTTATAAATCTGAGCATAACGCCGCAAACCGTTCGTCTCTAACTTATACGGTTCCAGAGATACCCCTTTTTTAGTGGCATGCTCTGTAGCTAGTCGCCGATTTGGCGAGTAAGGCTAAATTCCAAGTCGCCAACTGTTGATTTCCACTCGCCAAATGGCGAGTGGCGACCGACATTGGGAAGGGTTGCTTCTGTGGTGGACGCCATATTGGATTCTACCACAGCTGAAGCCCCTGTAGAAAAATCTGCGTGACGCACGACGATACGTCGCGGAAAGTTGAAGGCCGCCGTGGACAAATTTTGGCCAAATTTCTGCAATTTTGTTAATTTTTAACCGATTTTGACATTCCAATAAACGATTTTAATCGTCTCGACGAGTCCTTTCCAATGGTGGAATAGCCCGATCAATAGAGTAAAGCACTGAAAAGTTATCCGCTAAAAACCAATCAACCTGTGGGTGAGGGTGACCGTATGATAAAAACAGATTAGCTGCAGACAATTTCTTTCCAATTTTAGCCTATAATTGGTGTAGCAGACAGTGGTAAAAAGTTCTAAAAAGTTCTGCTTCTGGGGCTGAAGCACTGTGTAGAGTGTCTGAACATTTATTTACAGCATTTTCTGGGAGTGAAACCTCTGTTAGATATGTTAAGTATGATACTACCAGAAAAAGTTGGTGAAAGTGGTGAAAACCGCTTGTTTCTATTGCATCCACTGACTTTTGTATTTTCGTATCGGGCAAATAATTTTCAGACACCCAGTATAGTCTATAATATTTTTCTGTATGATTGCAGAAGTTTACTTTTAGAAAGATTAGCAAAGTTAGAAATGAATACTTAACAATAGGCTTAATTTTAAAAAGGTCATGATTAGACTCATCTAATGAAGTCTTATCAGCCGATAAGCATGACTTCTGTTGGCAAGAAATGAAACAAAATTATAAAAAACAAGGGGAATTTTGTTTTTCTTTTAAAACTTTCTTGAGCAATGAATTTCACTCATTTTTTTCTCGGCAGAGCTATTTTGCTTTTGTTTGGTAGGTTATTAATGTTTTACAGGCCCGAACTGGGGACCACGTGCCATGACATTTTAAAGGAGCTTCCTAACACAAACCGTGGAAGTTTGCGGGGGGGGGGTTTAACATTTTCAAGTTATAATACATTAATCCTGCTCTTAAACCCAGCTATGAAAGATACAAATAGGGGCCACATTTGTAGGACCAGTAACTGAATTTCTTTAAACTAAAAAAACATTCAACAGCAACAAAAAATTCAATTGTAACTAGGCCCGGTAGGCCGTATATAAGGCCATGCAAAGTTAATTAGTTGGTTTACAGGCGCGTGCGGGTGCCTTAAATTGTCGTGGGTCAAAACTTTTTATCTCAATCTTGGTACACCTGCTAAAAATCATATTTTTAACAAAATTTGACCGTTTTTGACATTCCAATATACCATTTTAACCAGCTCGAAACGTGCTTTTCAATGGTGCTAACTTCAAACCTCTAGCTCAAACCACTAAGAAGTTATTTGGCAAAAACTAAAATATTTTTAATACTAGACAACATAATAACATATTAGCAGAATATTATACTTTTTTTAGGCTGACTGCATAGGTACATGTCAGTTAAATAAAATAAAATGCCTGGTTGCCTGGTGCTTCAATTTGCAACCTTACCCGTAAACCAAACAATTTTTTTTTTTGTATGGCCTAACTAAAAACATTGTTAATAGAACTACTGAGAAATTCAAAATCACCAGTCAAATGGCTTATTTCTTCCATATTCGCTTAATTTCACTAAGAAGACACTCGCACAGTCTTGCTAATTTTCATCAGGCCCGCCAACAAGCAATGATGTAACCAGAGAACTAAATTGAACTTCGGATGGCCTGATGAAGACAGTAGGGTACTGTTGAAAATTATCAAGACTGTGTGAGTGTCATCTTTGTGAAATTGAGCAAATATGGAAGAAATAAATCTTATGTAAACTAAAGGTGTGCCCCTTGACGACTCTACGAGAGGGCCCATTGAAACCATGGCCTGTGGCTTGATGTTTTACGTATGTTTAGATCTAGTATTTTAAAATGTTTTTCGACATACTAAATTTTAAGAACTTTTGATTAAACAGAAATCTGTGAAGTGAATATATTGATTTGTTTTTAAGAATAATCAAATGTATTACAAAAAGATGGATGTTTAATGATAAGTAAGAGTGTACTCGTACCACTTCTACTGATCTGATACGTATACTGATACTGGTTTCATTGTAGATGAGACTTCTTATTTGTTGTGCTCTTATTTCTGGAATCGTGGCAGTCTGAAGGCAGGGAACATGAAGTTGTGAACCCGATACAGATTTCGTTCAGGATGAGACTTGGTATTATGCTTCCATTTCAGAAATTGTGGCAGTCAGCAGGCAGGAAACACACAGCAATGTTAAAGTGTGGTAACTGTTAAGAATAGCTAAGAATACGTACATATTCCAATCCGATACCAATCCGTTGAATAGGCTATGTGCAGATTTGCTGATACGGTATCTCTATCAGTACAACCTTAATAAGAATCCAGAATGCACATGTAAGGATGGATGCTTAATTTAATGATGCGTAGCAACTCTTCCAGTTTTCGTGTGTGGCATAGGTAGGCGAAGCTGGACAACTAATGACTTACGGAATTTTGTAGTTGGGCAAAAAAAAACTGGATGCACACTACAGTTGTAATAGCATGATTTTAAAAGTAATTTTTCTAGTTTCTGCCAATATAAATTACCTACATTTTTAGCATTCTTGTCTTCGAGTGTGTTTTTCCTAGAGAAGAAACTTGTAAGCCTATGCCGGCCAGCTTAATAACCCAGTGCGAATGCGTGGCTCGCACTCCTATAAAAGCACGAGGCGCGACCGTGTTTCATCTCTCTTCTCTATGCATCCACCACGAGCGGACGCTCTCATTTTTTCCCGCCTAACTTACGCCTTCGTTTAACTGTGGATTCATCCTGTCGCCTAGCCTCTCGCCAACCCTGTGATTGCTGCATCTTCAGTGACGGAGATGACTCGGACTATCGGCGCTTCGAAGGATAAAGCTGCTTCACGAAAGCCATCACCATCGGCTGACCTGTCACCGTTTCCATCCGTTGTCGGCTTTTCATCGCCACAACCAGGATTATCGGGCGTCTCAGTGGCCTGTCTTTCACCAACGTATCTACTATAGCCTGCTGACTTCCCGCTGCATCTGTCGCCCCCGTTGCCATGCAGGTGCCCGGTTCATGCTGGCCATGCAGGCGACACTTCTACTACGTCTCCCGTACAATGTGGCTAGGCCATGGCAGTACTCCGGGCCTCCAAAATCTCCACCTGGAACTCCGTAAAGTCAAAGCGACATACTCCACGAAAGCGACGAGTCAAGTCCCGTCGACATAAAAGAGTTCCCGTTCAGCCTGATGTCGCTCAACTGGACCTTTCATCAAGTTCTTTTCTTGATGGTCACCAGTATCGTCTTTCGTTCAACCTCCTACTCCCAAAGGCGAGCCTCTCTGAAAGGATCAAGTCCACCTTCTCATGGACAGAGCCTTTCGCTCTTTCCAGTATAAATAGCGTTCACCTCGACCTGCCTCCAGTGAGTCCTTTACCCGGGATTGGATTAAGAATGCTTCATCAGGCGAGCCTCTCTGAACACGACAGTGCTGTCCTTCTCTCACCCAGTTTATTGCCAAGTGATACCACGGCTTCAGGCCTATCAACAATTCCCGTCTCGGTTCCAGCAGTCTATCTTTCGTCACCCTGGGATCCCGCCTTTGCGACCTCAAGTTCAACGCTCGTCTCGACTTATCATCGCCGACAGCAATTTGGACGTTGATTCAGCCTCAGCAGTTGCTAAAAGACAGCTCCGTCCATCGTCAACTATAGCCTGCTGACTTACCGCTGCATCTGTCGCCGCCGTTGCCATGCAGGCGCCCGGTTCATTCTGGCCATGCAGGCGATACTGCTACTACGTCTCCTGTACAATGTTGCTAGGCCATGGCAGTTACTCCGGGCCTCCAAGACCTCCAGCTGGAACTCCGTAAAGGCAAAGCGACATACTCCAAGAAAGCGACGAGTCAAGTCCCGTCGACACAAAAGGGTTCCTGTTCAGCCTGATGTCTCCTGTTCAGCCTGATGTCGCTCATCTGGACCTTTCATCAAGTTCTTCTCTAAACGGTCACCAGTATCGTCTTTCGTTCAGCCTCCTACTCCCAAAGGCGAGCCTCTCTCAAGGGATCAAGTTCACCTCCTCATGGACAGAGCCTTTCGCTTTTTCCAGTATAAATATATGCCGCCAGTGAGTCTTGTACCCGGGATTGGATTAAGAACGCTTCAGCAGGCGAGCCTCTCTGAACACGACAGTGCTGTCCTTCTTTCACCCAGCTTATTGCCAAGTGACACCACGGCTTCCGGCCTATCAACAATTCCCGTCTCGGTTCCAACAGCCTGTCGTCTGTCTTTCGTCGCCCTGGGACCCCGCCTATGCGACCTCAAAGTTCGACAATCGTCTCGACTTATCATCGCCGTCAGCAATTTGGACGTTGTTCAGCCTCAGCAGCTGCTAAAAGACAGCCCCGTCCGTCCTCAACTTCGGCCCTTTCGCCTGTCGCTCTGCCAAATTTCTTATACGACTAAGGCTTCAGGCCAATATTCATGACATTCATTCATGACACCACGTCTTACCAGCTATCAGCTCTACTGAAACAGTCGAAGACATTGTTCCTGAATGCTTTTTGTACAAGCTTTCTACCCTGGAAACAGAACCAGTCAAGAACAGAAGACTTTCTACTGGCTTCGGCTTTGGAGGCCAGACCACCTATCGTCGTTGTGTGTTGGGTCAATTTACAACTCTGCTTACAACACTTATTCTTAACGGAGGTCTTTCTAGGGAAATGCAACCCTCTTGAGAAGAACTCACCACCACCTCGCTCCAGCCGGGAAACCTGATTGTTTCTGCCTTTCGGTGACGGCGCAGCCAATCCAAGAAATTTCAACACCTACCACAGTCAAAGTTTTTTACGGTTGACGCAAAGTTAGATTTTGAGACTTCCCTAATCATCTCCAAAAGAGTTTCCGTCCTTTCGGCTGTTCTTTGTGACAACGACAGAATGTTACGCCTCAAAGTATGTGCAGCATGACAAGCTAGTGTTCTCAACACCACCGCCAATGCTTTAAATGTGAAAAGTTGTTTTCGGAAGTAAACAGTCTCGAGATCCGGCATCTTTTCGTTTCTCATTAATCAAGTATTCAAGAAAGCCTGCTTTGCCATCTTTCACGCCATGAATTGGTTCACTAAGGCTCCCTTTAATTCCACAATTCTGATTCATGGAGTCGCCCTGGACTCCCATCCAAATCTTAACGATTCTATACGACATGTACTCCGAAACCAGCTCATCCACGAAGCCAACTCCCTCTTTTGGGGTTTCATCCCTAAGCTCGCACCACATTGGGACGTATCCTGAAAGCCGAAAGACACTTCTTCCAAGCGACAGTCCGCAAACCCTTCCCTAAGAATTCCCCCAACATTAACGATTCCGGTCGACACCTTACGACAACAAGTACTTTCGAAAACGTCACACCGCTTACTATGAAAATTCATCTTGCGTAGAAAAAATCACTATAAACACTTATTTTCATAAAGTCAAGATATAACTTCATATCATCACAAATTTTCGACGACCAGCAGTCCTGGAGTTGTAAATTCACAGCGATCGTCTTCAATAAGCGTGTTTACAGTGATTATTTCTACGTAAGTACTTTCAGGACGACCTATCCACCGTACCACCACACCTAACCAACGTAGCCGCCACTCCTCTCCAGGGGCTCAATGGAAGCCTTCCAGCAAACCTTGACACGCCAGCACCTTTTGAACCACATCAGTGTTCTCGTATTGAAACTTCTGTTCAAGACCCTTTTCCACTTTCGGGACCAGGTCTCATGGAATGTAGTTCGAACCCACACCGTCAACACCACTGTCTCCTACCTACGAAAGGAGGACGGGACAAGGTCTCGCCAACTTCATGAGATCACATTTGCGATTTTTCGCCTCTGCTGCAGTCTGGACACAATGCTCCAGTCTCTCCACATTCCCGGCAATCGGAATGTTATTGCAGACTCCCTTTCACGTCACGAACCACCTGCAGGAGAATGTACTCTAGTGATGGGCATTTGCAGGTCTCTGTGCACCTCTTCCGTCTGCCTTTTTACCACGAGGCACAAAGCCAGACTTCCCCAACGACCAGGCCTGGGCACTGGACGCACTCACCCTGTCGTGCAAACACCTTTACGCCTACCTCTTTCCACCTTTCACCTTCTCCCCCAGGTCCTGCTGAAGATCGAAGCATCACATGGCATTTTCCTGCTCATTGCATCGAATTGGCCGGCAGCAGCATGGTTCACTCAACTTCGGGAACTTCTCATCAACAACCCCCAAAAGCTTGCCGAGGTACCATACCTCTTGTCGCAACAACGATGAACGGGCCTCCATCACGCTTTTAGCTCCCTGAAACTACATGGGTGTCTACGATCATCTGACTTGTCCATGAGGCAGGCGTTCTTGAGGAACAAGCCATTCGACTTCAACTGTTGACTACACTACTGATCTTTATTTACAAAACTACAAGTGACGCTAGTTCGCCATACAGAAAACCTGGAGCGCGTTGCTTCTACCCAAAACTATAACGAAATAGTTAAAATTACGAAAAACGAGAATAACAAAATAATAATCTAACATTTGCCCCTGCTACGGGACCCGAAGCACTATGTTAAATTTTATTAGAATTATGTCGAATCACTGTCCCAGTCTACTCAAGGATATAGTCCTTTAGCCTGCTTGGCTGTACTCTTGTTCTCTTGGGATACCTTCCGTTGGAGTCCTGTGGCCACTCATCACTAACTGCCCCATACTCAACTTCTGGCTCATTTTCAGAATTACTGAAGTCTCCCTCATCTGCCGTCAGTCTCCTCACTCAGGCTTGGGATCTGACCTGCCGCTTCCATTGGTTAAGATTTCTTTGCACATGAAA
>JAHWFP010174978.1:0-17984 GCA_023313725.1 Lithobius niger
TTTTATAACTGTGAATTATGTTGGAGTTTGGAAGAGGGACGATCTAATAAACTAAATTTAAAATTTGTGAATAAGGATTGCATTTTTGCTAGACTGAAGCCAGATTACGCGTAAGTGAACGAATGAATGGCACCAGTTAACGATCATGAATCGTGCTGGTGTTACCAAATGTTAGTGTGGTTAGAAATAGTTTTAGCTATGAATTATAGGAAACACCGTAAACACGGACTTGGTATTGTAACTTTGGTTTTCAGGTATCATTAACAGAGCTCAACACACACATCAAATAAATAAAATAAATAGTTTAAAGTGAGATACTTGTTGTATTTTGTTTGCATGTTGAACTTTGTTAATATGATAGTTCTGAATTATGTTGAATTTTGGAGGAGTGACCATACAATAACCTAAATTTGTGAATAATTGAAAACAAAGACAATGTGTTAATGCTAGATTGAATCCAGAGTACATAACGTTAATGACGTATTATTGCACTTTTCCGTGATGGCGAATACTCCCTCCCTGTACCGAAGTAAGATTAGGAAATAGATTTTGTTTCAATGCCCACCCTCACTATTAAACAAATTAATGTTACAAGCCCAAGGGCATTTAATATAAGATTTACAGTAATACCATGCGGTGTTTGTACAATTGTTGTTAGCTGTTACAACCTCACTCCCTAATTAGAAGAGAAGAGGGGACAAAGTCTAGAGAATAGCGTATAGATACAAAGACGTCAAAACATTCTCCAGTTTGTAGTTTTTTTGACTGCGTTCCGAAATGAAATTGGTCGTTTTTTAAGCCGTATACTGTGTATGGCTTTAAAAATCGGAGGAAACTTCCACTAATTCAACTAAAAATATTTTGAGATAAACTATGAGAAGAAGAATATTAGTATTTAGTGTTATACTGCAGCAGTTTGAGCAGATTAAGGCTACGAAAAAATAATTACTTGTTTCTCAGGCCCTGCCTGGTGGTCAAATTTGGCCCTTGTCGATGCTTTTTATTTGCTAGTTCAAGCTAAATTTATCACCGTTACAAGGAAAAGCAATTCAGTTAGCTGAAAATAAGTATTAGGCTATAAATTAACCACTTTCAGCTCCGTAAAATTAAGTATTTTGCAAGTTTTTCCGTAAAATTAAAATGCAAGTGTTTTGAGCAGTTAAAAGTAAAACTTGAGTTACTTCCAATAAAATAAAAAATAAAATAAAAAGCCTGGTGGCCTGGTTACTTTTTAAATTGATATACCCGAGAAACAATCTTATTTCTTTTCACGGCCTAATGTATTTTTTTTGCTTTTGTACAAGAATTCCTGCTTACCCGTATGGGAAGGTACTCTGCCAGCGGCCTATTGAAATCCCCTGCTATGCTGCGGAACTCCGTTGGTGCTACAAAGGTCAAAGCCTTTAGAGTGTGTCGCAAAATGCTACCAGACAAAAGATACCCAGGTTTGCTGGTCAGATGTAAGGTTCGTACAAGTACTTTGCTTAGTTCGGTCTGGTACTTGATAAGGCATTGGCCATCGCAACGAATCAGCTGAATGAGGGAACAAAAGAAATATTTATTAAATAAAATAGTTTTAGTTGACAAAGCGTACTATTTGTGAAAGGGCATTAATCATAGATTAGTACTTCTCACTTCTTCTATTTTCTCTGTAAATAGTTTCTTTACAAGGGTAAGGAAGAAGTGAAACATTTTCTTACCTCGGACAAGAGAAGCAAGTTAAAGAGTAACTCTGAATCTAATACTTCTTCTTTCAGAACCTCATCTGCTTCAGTTAGATTCATGATTGTCTGACAGAAATGGGGTAGGAATGCCTTGAGCGCCAACTCTGGATTGACCTGTAAATGAATACAAAACGATCTTTGAAACGTAACTTGCGAACTGTTTTCAACTGACACACTCAATCCTAAGGATAGAAGCGGCAGAAGTGACACTCCCACCCACAACCCCGTTCAGAACAGTTCTTGCTACTCGGTATACCGAAGGGGGAACTTGGGCATACCGAGTGATATTTCACAGCAACAATCAGAATAAAGAAAAATCTACAACTTGCAAAATAGGTTGAAATAAATAAAATGTTTCTACATATTTTTTCGAAACAAGCAGCTACAGCGACTACCTAGTCGCATGCGGTCTTCTGTACAGCTCTGCCACTACCAGTGGTAAGGCGCACACCTCTATCATGCACTACAATAGCTATCTCTATTATATAATCTAAAAGCAGTAACCATCAGAATTGCTGGTTAAAAATGTGTTACAGCACTTATGCTTATTTTAGATTTTTGGCGCATTTGTCAACTTTTAGGCCTAATTTTTACCTGCAGCTTAAATTTCGTAAGTAGCAGCTAACGGAGATTTGGATTGTATAGTAAGCTTATTCATTTTCGCAACACGGTGCGTCATCGGGCACACAGTTATTACATCGTAACGCGCAATGTAGCCTATATAGATCAGTGGTAGTAGGGAAGCTACAGTAGAGACGCTGTTGATGAAGCCAGTAGCGACTCGTAGCAAATTGAGTACTTGACGTTGCCGTGGTAACGTGATTTTAGGCCTAATTTTCATTTTTTAGGCCTAATTTCTTTTAACTGTAGTTTTAATTACAGTAGTAGCAGATAGGCCTAATGGAGAATCTTGTTCGACAGTAAGCCCATTCATTCATGCAACGAAACTATTTTAAACGAACCTAACATGCTTTTATTTTTACGGCAGTTATCTTTAGGATTGCAATTCGACGATCAAATGTTATTATTTAATTTGGTTACGTCGAAGAAGTCTATTAGGTACAAGGAAGTAACTATGTTTAAATTTGCCACGTTAGTTAACTAACTTTTGACACTGAATCTAACGTTGTAAACCGTGGTCGTCAATATCCGGTATCGTTGCGAATTTGAAAAATGTGACGTACGGATGGACAGACAAAGTTGTTGCAATAGTCTTCTCAGCCGGTACGGATGTAAAGAAGACTAAAAAAGGAAAAGAAATCATTCCCATAACTTCCCCAAATTATTTCAATTCCCCTTTTCACTATCATCCCTCTGTAACTTCTTCACACCTGACAACTTTCCTCACATTTTTCATTACAGTATTAGTTATTATGTTTACTTCATGAAGTTGAGTGAAAATTGAAAACACGTAGTGTAGGAATACAAGAACTTATATTAGACTTACCTTTGCAGCAGCTCTGCACATGTTCGCAGCCAGTTTTCCTGACACTTTTGTTTCTAAAACCCGACCAATAATAAACGACTTTAATTTTGATAGGGCGGCCTGAAAGTGAAAAATCATTAATTAGGCACAAAACAAAAGATTTTTTGGACACATACTTAAAATTACACTTATTCGGAAAACAACTATAAAGCTACGACTGATAATAATTAGTGGAACCATTGAAGCATTTTTTGAAAACCACTCCTGCATTATTTTGAGATTATGACCAGCCACCTTACGTCATTTTGTACAGCTATTGTAAAAAATTAAGTGATTTCAGCCAATACTAAAGGGAAATCGTTTTAAAGACAGTAAGAAAAGCAATGTTGGAAGTATTTTCCAGTGTTAAGTGTTTTTAATTTTTGGGGGTTTTTATACATGATGTGAAGATGATTTTTGCAAAGGCATGCAATACTAAAAACATAAAAAAGTATCTTCTTTTTAATATGTAAAATCATCGTACATGGTTATTAATTTAATATAGTATATATAGGAAGCAGTTCCCCTTAATCCTACCTTATAAATGGTGGAAGAACACTGCATCAACATGGCAGTGAATGTTGAAGTCAACACCACTTCAATCATTCCTTCTTCGGAGTTGATTTTTTCAGTTTCCCTGTCCAATTTGGTGGTCATTTCTAAGGAACTGCTTTCAATTAAATTGAAACATCTGTAAAAGAACAGAAGATAACATTACATTCCTAATTATACACAGTGTAGTGACCTCATTTTGACGAAGGTACAAAGTAGCTAATGTTACACCGAGGTTAAATCAGCATGAGGCAGGCTACAAGAATGTACTCCAAGAAGGTTAAAAAAAAGATAGGGAAATAGTCGAATTTCAGAACTGCTTAAGATTATCTTGGGAAGAAAGACAATTCAACTGGGAAATCAAATCACCCCAACTATTCAACACTCATTGCTGGGAATATTTCACAAATTGGGCAGTTTTCAGACAATTATTGAGAAATCAAGCCTTCTACCTTCATTTCTGGAAACAGCCATTTCTATCTCTGCATAGAAGGTTTCAAACTCTACCAACTCGTAAATCTTCTCATCACCAATGATTTTAGGACCAGAAACCACGGAGCTAAGGTTGTGAAACAACAATGACAGGAGTCATTTGCATTCATAGTTACCAACCTGTGGACGAAGGATTTGTAGGATGTCTCTTATTTTCTTTGTTGGCATGTAAATTTGATTATCTGACCAGTTCTAGTTAGATTATCTAAACATCCCTTGGTCCCAAATAGTTTGGCTAATATCAGGGTGCTACTGTTCCATGGATATCCCACATGCCACAATCAACAAAAGAAGTGTGTATTACGCGGTTCTTAAAAAAAAAAAAAAAAACTGAAGACGTTCAGTGAATTAAAAGGTTTTTTTTTTTTTGCTAGTAAGAATTGGTACCTTTTTTAATCCATAGCTTTGGGATCAATTCAAGGAGGGAACAAAGCTGATTAATATGACGGGAAGAGGTAGGAAGGATTGTGATTTAAGCTTGCAAATTCTTATTACCTATCCATAAACTGCAGCACAAAGTCCTCAAAGTCTCGGGTAGCCAAACACAACTCCCTTTCTGCCTAAAAGAAACAAGAAAAATGTTATTAGTCTATGATCATGATGATGTAACCCAACCTTTAACATACAGGAACAATCACTGAATGGAAAAAAATACTGTGATCTATCACCAATATTTTATTACGATTCCAAGCTCATAGACAATTACGGCAATGCACCATAAACTATTTTGTCTACCAGTTTAAGTAAGGGTAGGGAAAAAAGTTTGGTTTTCAGGAAAGTGTGAGGTGGTGAAAAACACGCTAGCATTTTTATTTGTCGTTGGAACAAAGTCATGGTCAAATCGACCGAAATATTGTGTTCACCAATTTAAAATGCTCCTCTTTAGTTTTGGCATGAATAGGAGCAACTTTGTTGTAAATTAACTTTTCTTAAGGCTAGGAAAAAAAAAATTAGTTGTTTCTCAGGCTCTGCCTGGTGGTCAAATTTGCCCCTTGTCGATGCTTTTTATTTGCTAGTTCAAGCTAAACTTATTACCGTTACAAGGAAAAGCAATTCAGTTAGCTGAAAATAAGTATTATTTTACCTAAATTAACCATTTTCAGCTCCGTAAAATTAAATGTTTTGCAAGTTTTTCCATAAAATTAAAATGCTAGTGTTTTGAGCAGTTGAAAGTAAGACTTGAGTTACTTCCAATAAAATAAAAAATAAAATAAAAAGCCTGGTGGCCTGGTTACTTTTTGAATGAAAATATCCGAGAAACAAACTTATTTCTTTTCACGGCCTAATACTTTTTATATCCGCTAAATTAAATTCTTGGTGTGACCGGCATTCACTGTAGCGCTAACCGAATCTAAACTTTAAGTGGAAACGCCAGCACTTGTGTGTTGCGTGTCACGGTCATCACTGTATAAAGTAGGCAATGGCGGGAGCTCCTTGCTTGCTACTTCTCTGTTTTGGCAAGAATTGGAGCAATTTTCCCGTATATAACATGCTTTATCAATATGGTTTTGTAAAATTTGTCCGCTAAAATTAAGTTCTTGTTGTGATTGGCATTTGCCGGAGCGCTAAACGAATCCAAACTGAGATCGGCACATGTTGCGTGTCGCTATCATCGCTTCATAAGTAGGCGATGGCAGTAACGGCGTGAACACTTTGTTTGCTGCCGAACAAGATCGTGATGCCTCTCACAAGTTAAATAGGGAATGAAATTTTCATTAAAGAATGAATCAAAAGCATCAGTCTTGAAGTGATATCATATCACCATACCTGAAAAACTGTCCACCAGTCTAGCAAATGCTACGGACGACTACCAGTGTGATCACTAACATTCACAGCTTTCGAATTTGTGAGGGTATGTTTAGCTTTAAAAACTTAAAATATTGGTTTAAATGTTTGCTACAAAAAAAAGGAATGATAGTGTGTAGCAGCACTATTCCATATATCTACGTTATTTTAAAAATAGGTTCCTTTCAGACTACCCATTGCGCACCTTCACATTTTTTTTAGTGGTCAGTATTAGAAGAAATACGCTAGGTCTAGCTTGGGTGATAACAAAAAGAACATTTTACCGGCCCTCAGCCCGACCAGCTAAAAAAGGTTTCTTTTTGCCTAAAACATACTTAACCTGTTAATTTTGCATTACATTGTCCACAATGTGATGTTCCCCTGGAGGTTTCTTCGGCAGTGTAGCCGCCTGCTGTGCACTATGCACGGCGCAGTCCTCTCTTATAAAAGCGAGAGCGCGGATGCTTCCGGCATTTATTTTCCTCTCAATGTGTCAGGCGGTGACTCGAAAGGGGATGCAGGGCGGATTAGGTTATGTACGTTTTAGGCAAAAAGAAACCATTTTTAGCCGGCCGGGCTGAGGACAGCAAAGTGTTCTTTCTTATTTGCCATAACATCTTAACCTGTTAATTTTGCATTAACAGGAGACCTCGTCAAAGTTACGTGGCGGGCACTGCTCTGATGGGCGCCCTGGGCTGCAAGCAGGCTTTACCACCAGAAAATTTATACAAAATTTCGCACTTTATTCAGAACTTTGAGGAAACAGGAATTTGGACCTATCTCGCAGGGACGTGGGTCTTGCTTTGCTTCCATCTGGTGGATGGCTTGCTTCTGCTTCGTTCTGAGTGCTTAAGGGGGCTTGACACGATTCCGGCTGCGACGATTGGTCCCAGCCGATGTAGTCCCTGTTCTTTTCTCAACATATCCCTTAGATAGTGAGAGGTGAAGGTAGACTGGTATCGTGAGGATGCTGCTGCCAGGATCTCTTCGATTGGAGTTACGTTGTGGTGGGCTCATGATGTGGAGATTGTTCCGACTTCATGTGCCGTCACAATTACATTCTTGCTCGTGCTCTGTTTTTCATAAGATACTTCGTTTGTCTTTTTGATCCAGTGCGACACCAACGTAATGGAGGTTTCGTTGGATTGGGAGTCGACAGGAAGGAAGAGTTGGATTTCTTCCTCTGCGAATGTCGTCGTGTTGAGTTTGGGTAGAATGAATCGTAGTGCTGTGACAAGATAAAGAAGGCGTTCGGGTTCAAATCCCTCGATGAAAAGGACCGGACAAGTGTTGGGTTGGATGGCACAAATGGTTTTGCGTTTTTGCTCTGAAAGTTGATCCTGGGTGGAGGATTACAGAGGAGAAACTTGGTCTGAAGCCGTAGTAGACCGGGTTGGCCAAAAGGGCTTGGATTTCGGAACAGTGTAGGCTGGCTGTCAAGGTCGCAAGGAAACAGTTTTCTGGATCCAATGGAGAGGCACGAATTGGATGAGCCTCAGTGCAGACAGTCGTGGACGTCTTAATCTTCACTTGAAGTGTTGGGTTAGCCAAGGTGGTGATGCTGGAAGAGGTGACAGCGTCATTCGTTTGATTCTTCACTCAAACCCTGTGTGCTTGGGAGGATGCTTGAGGGCGGGAGCCCAGTTCGGCGGCGGTGTCTTGAGCCGTCATTGACGGAGGGGATCAGGACCGGCAGAGGCCTCTTTGTTTAGGTGAAAGGGCCAGGGTGGTGTTCTGGCGGTCAGCTGTTTCGAAGAATGACGGCCGCAGTGCAAATAGGCGAAGCTTGATCATCTTTCGTCACGGGAGGTGAGGACTTGACGAAAGGTGACCCAAAGGGTGAAGGAAACGATTCCTGGTAGGCGCTCTGGAAGGAGGGCTTGGGTCGAGATGATCCGTTTTGCTCACGGCGTTGATCCTGTTGGGGCGGGCTTTGGTCTTGACGGGAAACGAAAGCCAAGGGCATGCCTAGTTAAGGATGGGTTGGTGTCGAGGGCGGCAGGCAGTCACACGGCAGACGGGAACTGGAGAACATAGGAAGACGAAAGGAACCAGGAGAAGAAGCGAGCTGCCGGCAATACGGCAGCTTGAGACCGGGAGATGTGAGGGTGATCTTACTGGGCCAGGAGCCTACAGAAAACAACAAGGAGCATGTCTCCGTAACTTCCACTACAGTGTTAAGTCAGGAGCGGCTACAGTGGTGTACAAATTTGTTACCAGAGGTCACCTGCACGAGATGATTAGAGGTGTGTGTCACGTTCTCAAGACTAATTTTCGGTCCTTTGTTTTTAAACAATAAGTGTTTAACATGGAAACAATACCAAAGTAATAATAAAAAAAACTAAAACAGACAATCAGTTGTTCTTAAGTTGCTCTAACCAACAATACAATAGAGTGTTGCTTTCGTAGCACACATCTGCTTCGCGTGCTAAGTTTCAATTTAGATTTTAGACAACTTGGCGCAGTATTGTTGCTCCTTCTAACGTCAGCACTTCGTACTAAATTAAGCACTCCTAACATAGACCAGCCACACATGCTCCTAGTTGTGTTCTATAGGATCCTGCTAAAACTGATGCCTATGGTCCGATGACTAACGTAGCCTAAAAAAGCCAAGGTGTATCTTCTTCACGAAGTCTAATACTAAAACTGAGCCAAAAACGTTCTATTTTTATTTTGCATGTAAATTGGAATATCAGACTTATTCGATTATCCTTTGACCCCTGGGTCCCAATTAGTTCAGATAACAGTTTGTAGTTTGTACTGTAGAAAATACGTTTTTTGAGTAGTAATGTAACTAAGGCGTAATTTTTAATCAATAAATGTTCCCAACCCTGAGTTACATACTGCAGCAAACAAAAAGTCGAGCGCTGAATTTTCGAGTTGCTGAATTTGATCCGATACCAATACCACAAATATCAGCAATCGAACCAATTAGTATTGGTATCGGTGCAGCCTTAATTCTTACCTCTGTTAAGTCCGTTCTCTCTGTGGCAGCAGCAGAACAGTCTACCAATGGAACTAACGTAACAAAGGCAAATATGAACTGGAACGTCACCTAAAAATAAAATTATCACAATTTTTTTTTACTAATAGACTACAAAAAAAATTGCTCTCAGCCTGTGTCGGTCTGTGTCAGGCTACATACAAAACGAATGAAACAATTTTCAAGGCAAACTTTATACCAAATTTCAATTTCTTTAAACAGCGAGTAATCTGGGCCAGTGGCACAGCACTTTGCTCAACTCCCCTTGCTGGCACAAATTGGTTGCACTTGCAAGGCCTGACAAAATGGGTTTATTTATTTAATTTATTTATTAAGGTATAAAATTAATACTAATTTACTTATTACATTTCATCAAGCAATACATACCCAAAGAATTCAAGGCCAATTCAAGGATTAGAAAAAAACAAAACCCTTTCCAAGGCTAAAAAAAGCCTTGAATTTTGATTTTCAAATTTAATGCTTTTTAAGAATTCAAACCTGTGCCAAAACCCAGTCTAGTTTGTTAATGTTATACAACAAGTTCGAAAGCTACGTATAGACACTGACAAAAAAAAATCAATAATGTTTACCCCTGAACTTATGCTTAACCCTCTAAAACTACTTAAGCCAGCCAACTGCCATCGAACCACCACAGCCAGCTCTAGCTATACACGGACCACGCCGCCAACCCCAATTCCCTCCCCAACCACCTGTTAAAAACAGTGTCCCTTTCACGATCGGACTGGTCATAATACCACTGTGCCGGCGCCCTTTGGTTGCAACACTTTTGGCACTTCTTGGGTAGCCTTTTTTTTACCCCTTCCCGGAAGAAAAATCAATGCTTTTTCTCTGGTGAACTTAAGTTTCAAGCACAAATCCCTTTCTCTCTTCCCTTATTGTATTCTTAATGACTTTTTTACACTCTCCCCTGCTAACCCCCCCCCCACCCCCCAAAAAAAAGACCTACGTCATCCAAGAAATAAGTTCATACAACAATTATTCCCTGATACATATGTGTTTAAGAATGCATTTTAAATCCAGTAGAATATTACAATAAGTAGAGGTTGCCATGAGTCTTCTCTTGACCAGTCAGACTTTAGTTCCTGGTAAAACGCTTGACGCCCTTCCACATAATTTCTCTAAATGGCATAGGCGCCCTTTGCTACCCAGTCCATCAAAATCAACAATCTTACGACAACTTCTCAGCTTTCACAAATGCTTCAGAAAAACATTAGTATTAACTGTAACGCATGCTCCGTTTCTTTTTATTTAATTAAAAAATTGCTGAATACGAAATAGGCGTCATTGGGTTCTGAACCATTACGTTGCACTGCATTGTTACGTTGTGGACTGGCTTGACATGAAACCGAAACTCGCTGGATCTTAAGTTTGCACAGGTTGCATAGATTTTGTTGGTAAACTAGTTTTTATGAAAGTAAACAGACATAAACTGCTGTAAAAGGTAAACTGGAAACAACCCATCGGCGAAAATCATACATTAGAAAAGAAGATTCTCCCAAAAAACTTGTTCTTGCAGGAGAATCTAAGTTCTGTGAGTAGAGTCCGACGAAACATGTTTCTAGATTGGGATTCTTCCCTTTGCCTACGACGCGTTTTTACTACCCCACCATCTCATGAACACACTCATTTATGCAAAAACTGTGTCACTTCCGTCTCTATCCCATTTCCCTCTCTCCTGCTCGCGTTCACTAACTCTTTTCTTGCTGTGTACGCTCAATTCCGTGCAGGGAGCCGGGCGGGCCCCGTTTGTAACACAGTTTCATCGGATTCTTCTCAGAGAACTTAGATTCTCCTGCAAGAACAAGTTCTCTGGGAGAATCTTCATTTCTCTTTCACAGAATCCTCCTCACAGTGTTACAAGATCCTCCTCCGCTTAGTAATCACCTTATACCTACACCCCAGACCACCCAGGGACCCCACTCATCTGCCACTTTGGCGTGCCTATACGGGTCCCATAGGAGGGCCCATACGCTCCTCAGGCATATGGCCCTCCTTGCACCAGGCTAATAGCCGGACAAACCAGGCTGCACACCGCCAGTCTGGTGTCACCAGTACTGCCCACTGTACGTGATCTACTATCAGCTTGTGCATGCAACGTCCTATTAAAGGACACGGGGGAGCGAGAGTACGGAAAGAACGGGCCCCAGTTTACACTGAACGCATCCACAAACTCTGCCCCTGGTCATCGTCCCCACGACCCAAATCGTTAAAAATTGGACCGTCGCCTCAGATGCGAACAAATCCACGTCTGGCATCTTAAACTACCTACAAATCTTTCGGAGGCCGTGGTACACAATCGAAAGTCAAACCTGTCCCAAAAAACTCGAGACAGACCATCCGCAGTCACGTTCAACATCCCTGGCACAAATGTCACCCAACCCAGTTGACTTCTACGCTGCTCTAGGATACGGACCATGGCAATTAGCGTCTGGGACTTCTTCCCCCTTTGATGATTAACGTACGACACGGCCACCACATTATCCGAAAGTATTCGTATGACCCATCCCCTGACGAGGTCTCCAAATACGTATAGCGCCTTTATCATAGCAAATGGCTCTCTCACATTTATACGCAAGGCAGCCTTCCTTGCGCATGTGTATTCGCTGTGGCCACTCCCCAGCCCATGTCTGAAGCGTCCGTTGTCACTACTACTGCGGCCTACACCAAGACCCAGAACTTAACTACCACCGGGCGACTCAAGAGTCTTTGTCCACCAGTCTACATCCTTGCAAGAGGCCCCCCCCCCCCCCCCCGTGCACCTCCGCACGACACCAGGTCACCAGGTCGTATTGCCACCAACGTGTGAGCAGCTTGCCGTTCTCCACGGCGCACAACAAGCTTTCAGCAAGACCCAACAACCTTTGAAGCTCCTTATCGACCAGTGACCGGGGTCTGTTGCAGCGCTGCAACCAACCGTAACACACGAGCCTGTTTCTCTGGTGGTAGCACAAAACGGGCTGTTACTAGATCCAATATCACATCCCAAAACTGCAAAGCCTGCGACAATGTCAGAACGCTCAATCCGTAATTCACGAAAAAGCCTTACTTCCGCAAGGTTTCCAAAGCACTCCGCACATCACGCCGCACACCGGCTGCGGACAGGCCTATCACCGCAAAATCATCCAGATAAACGAAAATCACTAACAAAAAATTTTACTCAGGCTCGGTAGAGCCGATGCCTCTGCACGCCACAGCGTTCCGCATCGCCCAGAAAATAAAAACCAAACGATGTGCTAATCTTTCGACAAACGCATTTTTTCTTTTTATCACCACCCAACTACAACTTTTTCCACAGTCCACCACTGCGGTTCCTTTCAGTTCGAACACTGACAGACTCCGATAACGGATTTCACATAAGAACTCACGACCGCACGTCTCGTTCACTATCGCTTACTCCCCAAATTCGGCTACGAAACCAAAATTAACACTACGAACCTGATAATCCGTACTAAACCACTGTTCTCAAGAAGCAATTATATCCACGTGCAGATGCACCTGGCCGGCCTAACAGGCCACTGCGTTTCTCGTTCACGCAAAATCTACCGTCGCCATGCCGGCCGCCATTTTAATTACTCTCCAACCAGTCTCGATAAAAATACTCACCACCAACCGCGTAGTCTCTTGCCCACGCTGCTTGCTTGGAAAGATGGCAAACTTCAGTTTAACTGCAAAAACGATTGTGCGGAACGAATTTCATTCAGTAATTCAACAATCTTAGCTCCAAGATTTTCTGATTGCTGGCACCAGCAGCAAGAAAATGAGTGGGTGGACGTGAGCAGGGGAGAGGGAAGTGGGGTAGAGACGGAAGTGATGCAGTTTTTGCATAAATGACAGCATTAATGAGATGGTGGCTAGTAAAAACGTGCCGTAGGCAAAAGGAAGGATCCCAATCTTGTAACACAGCGAGGAGGATTCTACGAAAGAAATATCGTAGTCGAGTAAGCCACCTTTATGCATTTACGTTTCATTTCAGTGAAGTGGCTCAAACCGGCGAACCAGTCCAACACCAGATCACTACCACACTCTTTTACCAATATGGCCACTTGCCAGCCTTTTAGAAAAGTTGGGTGGTATAGAGTGAATATGATGAAACTGGAGACGAATTGTTAAACGAAGTAATCTTATACAGTACTCAAGTTTGGGGGAGGGGACGCTTAACCTTCTAGGGTCCAAATGATGATATATCGTCTCCTCAGTTCAATGCCGGGTTGCAAAGAAAACCTTCTAATTGCATACAATGCAGATGTAATTCCAATTTAATTTATGAACGCGAGTTTAATTACTTTAATTGATGTTTTTGCTGGTAGTGATAGTGCCGTCAAAATCGATATCAAAATGGCTTTTGTTTGCTAAAAACAGCTCTTGGTCTCAAGCTGTCGTAACTCCTAAACAATGCAACGCACGTACACCATTTTGGTCGTGTTAGAAAGCTGGGAATCCCCGTTTCCTTGCCTGCTGTGAATGAACTTCTACGTCACTGCCTTTATCCCTCTAATAAACTCCTCAGTTTCAACAAACTCCTTCTGTATTGAAACGTATTGAGACTCTTTCTGTATCGTGAGCTATGATTGGGTCGTTCACGGCAGTTGACCACTGATCGCGTCGACGCCTAGTCTCAAGTGACGTAACGTGAAACAAGTCAAGGTCAGAGCTAGCATGTGCACGTCTCTTGCGGACAGCCGGCTAGGAGACGTGAGGGCAGACGAACACAGATCCCTTTCAACGATCGTGAATAGTAAGGCTGTACCGAACGAGAATTTTTCAGCCGAACCGAACCAAACCGAACAAATGTTAAATAAGCCGAACACCGCACACATCCGAACCGAACAAAAATGTATCAAACCAATCTTAAACTAAAATGTAAAAGAACTCATTTCACAAAGATTCATCAAAGCACAAGTTTCTTAACAAATGTAGATATTTTCACATAGACTTGTAAGTCCATAGATGTTGAAACTCTGTTTAAACATAAAAAAATCTCGACTACTTTTACATTTTCCCTTATAACGTCTGAACCGTTAGAGCTAGGAACTTGTGGTTTGGACCAACAGAAAGCTGGCGAAAAAACCTTCAAAATGGTGTATTCAAACATCAGAATCCGTCGATTAGAAGTGAATATATGTTCGGTTTGGTATTTTGCGTTTGAAAGACCGAACACCGAACCGAACACCCTCTGTTCGGCCATGTTCGGTTCGGTTTGTTCGATTCGGTTTGTTCGGTTCGGTACAGCCTTAGTGAATAGTGAAGAAATAAAACAACTTTAAACTTTAAAACATCAAAATAAGATTTCGGAAGCCGTAAACGATGCTGCAATGGAAGAATAACCAGTGAATGTTATCATTTCAAGGTCTCCAACTGCAAGTTGAATATTTTTGTAAGCGCATTTACATAGTCGAACTTCAAAATTTTTTTAAATTATGAAAACGTAATAGTATATTAAGGTCTTATATTTTTGTACAATCATTTTTAATACAATTACGTACAACGTTTGCAGTTTTTTTTACACCCGTAGACCACTTTTATTTTACTAAGATTTAGTTTGCTGAAGCCTGCAACAAGTTTATGGCGGCCCACGTTTTGGCCGTGGCTGTTTTGCAGGGAACAATAAAAATGGCGTTGGACCCGAAAGGGTTAAACACAGAATTAAGACAGGAGGGTCTCTAACAGTGTTGGGTCCCACACACAGCCCAAGCTTCGCGATGGGTCGCTGGGAACGTCGAGTAAAGCAGGCAACTACAGCCCAGTGGTTAGCATCGTTATGTCCAAACAAGAGATCGCCAGTTTGAATCCCAAGGTTAAATGTCAAGTTTTGCTCACTGCAATCATTACAACATTTAAAAATTAGCTCCACTTGGGCTCCTGTCAAAATAATAAACTCCAGCCAACTAAGGTAAAGTAACACTGCCAGCATTGTTTCATTTCATTTATCCCTAAGTTAAGCTGCGATTGGCTGAATTGTATTGTACAGTATCACGCCACCGTTTTCATACTTCAACTGAAGTTTTAGTTCTCAGCAAAGTAACATATCTAGGCATCTCTGGTTCACAGACCTCCAATGGGTTGAAACAATTTGTTTCATAATCTAATTCACTCACGGCTTCACTGACCAGAAGTTTACCTCCACTCACTGCAAGTTTGTAAGTGGTTTACAAAGGAGTTGTTCCACCAAACAAGGACATCATTAAATTTTGCTAAAACAGTCGTGAGGGAAAATCAGGAAAGAGGGTCGCCAATCGTTAGAATGAACATTTCTGAAGAATGGTTTAATGAGCCTCTGATCAGGTAAAGAATGCCGAGCGTGGCACAAGTTCATTTATAATGGCAACTACAGCTTTTCTTTCTTTAGCTATGGGTCTGCATGGGAGGCAACCCTGGTTCCTATACTCTGTGCCACTTTTTCTGTTTCAAACTCAAAACACATAGCCACATGTAGTTTCCTATGAGCTAACGTGTTTGAAATATGTGCAGTGATATCTGTCCCGAAATCCCCTGAAAAAGATTTTGGTTTACAAAAAAAAATAATCAAAAACTAGTCTTCTACAGTTCTTGTTGCTGCATATCCGGATTTGGCAATTATCCTGGTTTCGAGTTCTTGATCAACAGCAAATTATGACGATGGGCAAGTTTAGCCAATACAAAGACTTTGGTATGTCTGTTTTTAGCTCAACATGCCCACCAGTCCAGGGTGGTTCATTATACTGCATTAGACTTGTACAAAGTCAGCAGCTACATGTAAACAGATGTTAAATGCTTGAAACAAGCTTTTATGTACTTCCACTCGATTTCTAGTCCAAATAGTGCGTAATTACTAGTTAAAAAATGCGAGTAAAACTTGATAATGCACAAACCATGGATTTTCGGAAATCATTGGGATCAATTCCGGGCAAGCTGTACATGAACAAGGGCAAAACATGAGACGGGCCTTCAGGATAACGGTCAATGTTGCCAACTAAGGACCGCGATACTGCCACAACACAATGAAGAGCTGCGGTTAGGCGATGGGGTTCAGTCAATGTTTCTAGAGCAGGGTATAACCTGCAACAAAAATATAAAATTGCAGACATATTTAATTAACAAATCATAAACATCTGAAAAGACTGCAGACCAAAACCTCAAAAAATGTGCATAAAAGATAAATGATACATACCTTTCTATCAATGGTGGAATAATGATCTCGGGTCGTAAACTCGAGAGGTACTGCATGGCACTAGCAGCCTGCATTGACCCAGTCTTGCTAAACATGGCAAGCAACACGCACGGCTTAACAGATTCCACAAATAGGCTAATATCCTCGTCATTTAGCTTGTGGCTTTCAGGGATGGGAGTCTGCCATGTGGGAGTCGTGTTCTTTTCTCTGCAGTAAAAAAAAGTATACTTTAATTTAATGAATTTGGAAGTTATGTTGATTAAGTCTGTGTCAACAGATTACAATAGAGGCTGATCATAACTATCTTCCTGTGGTTGAAACGATATTTGACTTTTCGTTGCCACATGGTTGAGCTAAAAAATTATCTTGCGAAATTTCTACAAACCGTCGTTTGCTGGCTTTTGTGCATTTCACAATGTTATTTTTTCAACTTAACTGCGTAACAATGAACAGCCAATAATATATTAATGACATAACATTTTAAGATATTCTACATCTATGAAGGGCATAAAGTAATGTTTGATCTGTACAATCTATCTTGGTTCAATTGACCGTCCACCTCTGACTCGATCCTTAACGTTTTACTTTTAAGCAGCTATTACTTAACTCATTTGTTACTTGCTATTGTATTAAATGTCCCTGCCATTCACTTGTATTGACAGTTGACACTGTTCTTCAGTTAGCTTAAGAAGTTAACCAATTTTCATACATTCTTGATAGTCGAGCTCTGGAAGTAATATTCAAAATATTTGTTGCCCACACATTACTTCCAAATTTTATTCGCAATACGGAGCTTTTCAAACGATTTTCCAAAACAACTAATTTCCTACCATGTCAGGGTTTCAAACCAAAAGACACCTCAGCCTAGTGCCAATAAACAGAAAAGAGTGAAACTAAAGAAACAAAACTGTTTCAAATTGAATTTTGGTAAAGACTGTAATAACAAACTTCATAAGCCCTATGCTCAAACCCTACCCCGTAGTATCTTCTAAAATCACAGAGAAAGGTCTTCCCGACAACATCGTTTGTGCGCCAAGCCTAACAGCTACATTTCTCCGTTAAGTGTCACTTTTCGCCTCAAAATCATTGACTTTTGGTAGTGTAGGTCATTTTGTTACGTTATGTTAATTATTATACATAAGATGAATAACCATTTTGGCATACAGAAAGGTAAGCACAAAAATAATAGTTATTTTTCTTACCTGTGAATGCGTTTCACCACAGAAAAAGGTAACCTGTGCAACAGTTTTTGCAGCTTTGCCTGAAATCATAAAATCACTCATGATGCATTGAATTACTTACTAAGCAAGCTTTATTAACATCTTTACTTCCTTGCCCCAAGACAGGGAAAAAACAGTTCGCCTGCTGAAATTAAGCTTTACTTTCCATTACGAATGTGAATACTAAGGCTGTACCAAACCGAACAAACCGAACCGAACATGGCCAAACAGAGGGGGTTCGGTTTGGTGTTTTAAAAGAAAACTACCGAACCGAACATACTGCCACGTCAAGTTGACGACTTTTATATTTGAATACACCACTCTGAAGGTTTTTTTGCCAGCTTTTTGATGGTCCAAACCACAAGTTCCTAGTTCTAACCGTACAAAAGTTATAAGGGAATATGTAAGACACAGGAGATATCTTTATGCTGAAACTCAAGTTTCCCATCTGTTCAGTTACAAGTCCATGAGAACATAACAGTATTTGTTGAGAAACTTGTACTTTAGCAACTCGAAAAACATCGCTGCAATTCATACTGTGAAAAGATCGATCCGTTATAAAAACACTACGAAATACGCAAAACTTCACAACACG
>JAHWFP010174980.1:7068-28092 GCA_023313725.1 Lithobius niger
GTGTACTAGTCACCTGGAGGAAACAGTTATCCCGGGCGGGCGACGCGTAGATGCGGCAGGGATATCGGGCGGGTATCTAACGTTCAAGGGAGGGAAAATGTTGATCCTAGGTGCACGTGGACCGACCAATAGACCCTAGATGCACGCTCCACCCCTCCCACGGATTTAAATGTGATACCCAAAAAGCATGGGGCTCTGTTAGGCTGTAACACTATACTAGACCCCCGGGTGATAAGAACTACTATGGTAACTAAATGGAAACTGAAGGGGAATTAAAGAGAAACTGATAAAAAAAAATAAAAAGAAAACTGAGCGGAAATTGATACAGACTGAATGGGAACTGATGGAAAGTATAACAGTTCAGTGAGAGGGAAGAGGTGTTCTATGAATGCACCCTTAAGGGGCCATTTAGGCGATGGTCTCGTAACTCAGGCTCGTTGCTGCCTGCATCCTCCATCGTGTGTGTGGCAGGCTACTTCCGGTATGGTTTTGGAGAACCAGATTAGCCAGGTTAGGTTTTTGAATGGTCACCGAAATAAAGCAGCAGAAGTAAACAGAAATTTCAAGATCGATGCTGCTGGTAGCGATGAAAGAATGCAAACAATGGAATTGGGGGGGGGGAGGTCACAAAAAACGTTTTCCAGTATTAAATCTTTAAAGTTAACATTTGTTATTTACAGTTTAGGTATGATTTAGGTTTCCAACCAGCAAATTTGGTTCGTTGTAAACGTTTTTCTGTTCGTTATATATATATATATATGCAAAAAAAAAAAAAGGTTTCGTTATAACAGAGTTTGTTCAAACGAGGTTATACTGCATTAATTACACATTCCACATTTTTAAATCATTAATTCTGTAGAATTTAAGTAAAGATAACTTTTGCTGCAGTTTATCGAACAAAATAACGGATTTTTGTTAAAACTCAACGAAACTCGAAAAATTCGAGTTTGGAGTTTTCAGATCGAGTCGAGCTTACACAACAAAGTCGAAATGTAGGCATACTGAGGTGTGCAACATTTCGGCCTCTTTGTTTACATTCTTAGATAGGTGCTGCCTTCTAGTGGAAGTTTTCAGAAGTAAATTTCTCTCCATTTTGTAATACACACATTAGGTTATTGATGGTGGCTGTGCGTGCAATGAAGGATTCATGGGAAAAATATAAACAAAACTGTCTACTTTTGTAGACAGTCGGCAAGAAATAGTTAAAGGAATGCACGGATACTCTATAAACACGATGTCTGGGTTTGAGCAGCGCTAAATAATAACGACTCATCTTCTCCCCCAATGTACCACTGCCTTCCCGCCCGGCGATCCCCTTCAGTCCACTCCCTGTCCGATCCAGTCCCTAATCCATCCACATGCCATTGGCTTTCGTTTCCAGACTCGACTAGTGATCGGAGGGACTTCTTCGACTTCGGCCACATATTCATGAGATGTCCCGTCCGCTCGCTCAGCACGTCGTGGTCACTTGAAGTTGTATTCATCACACCCACTCTGGGGTGTGGGTGAGGTTGGGGGCGTCGAGGAGAGGATGAGGAACCTAGGGTGTCCGGAAGTAGGGGAGGAAGTGACGTCCGGAGGGAAGAAAATACGAAAGAGTGGAAAGACCCGTGCAAAACCCCGGAACTGTGTTTGAAGGTTCTTGGAAGTCGTTTTGGTTGCAAGACGTTGCCTTTGGCGAAAGCCTTTGGGGAACCAAAAACCCCAAACCAAACCGTCTAATGATTGGATATGGAGGTCCCGTTCGCGGCGTTGTGTTCTCGTGGGATACCGTGAGTTGCGTTCTTTGGGGGGAAACGATGTGGTTTCTTGGTTGGAATCTATGGACGTTGAAGAAAATGCCATTGGGGAACGTTATTTTACAAGGAATGAATTGAATACACTGTCGTATTTCAGCGATACAATTGGCAATAATGGGTTCCCTTACTGAACAGTTTCTACCCCCTTCTCCTCGCGTGTTGTGGACTCGTCCAAATGACGTCATACAGCTTCACCAACATGGCTGCCGCCTCCTGTAGCGTTCTTTGTTTTGTCTTGGTTGAGGAATTTTTGTCAGGGTTCGTAAAGCTCCCTGAAACCTGAAAATGTTCTGGAGAATAAAAAAAATGAAATTCCAGGCTTGAAAAAGTTCTTGAAAAACTCAAAAAAAATCCCTTAATTAAGTTCTGGAATAGTCGTGGAAATTCCCATAACAGTAAATCACGTTTCTGTTTTCCGTATCAGACATCAGTGCACAATGTATATATGTAAACATAAAAAAAAAAAATACCGGAAAAAAAAACGAATTGTAATGGCAGTGTTGGTGCTTTTCACCATTGTCGTGTAATGGAACAAAGTCTGTCACATCTTGCCACAGTGTTGATATGGTTTCATACTTTTAAAACAAATTTGTGTTTTAATTTTCTCATTTTCTTGTAATTGCTAATTTCCGACCCTTGATTTTCATTGACCAGTCCCTTGAAAAATTCTGAAAATGTCCTGGAATTTTAAGTTTATATACAGACGGGTACAAACCCAGTTTTGTATTTGTTTCATTTTTCGTTGTGGTTTTCTGATTGTGTTTCTTAGTGTTTCTTTATGGATTTTTTGGGTTGTTTCTGTATGGATTGTATCGTCATGTTTCTGTATGGATTGTATCCGTTTTTCTTTTTGTCTTGTGTTCCTTGTGGATTGGGAACGTTCACGTCTGACGTCATCACGAAATAGGCAATTTCCCACCCCCCTCCCTCCTCGTTATCACTCGTCATTATTTGGGTACCCCTCCCCCCTCCATTATTACGTCATTCTGCACTCCTCCCCCCAAAATCAAGACAAGAACGCAGGAAAAAAAATAGTTTACTTACTAAAACTATATTTTGTGCAATTAACGAATACACGGGGGGGGGGGGGGGGGGGTTAGATAAACCTGGGTCAAGTCAATTCTGTGGGTATTTTCTAATTTCGGCAGAATTTCTACCACAGAACTGACTTGACCCAGATCTAAAAGATAACTGTAATCTACATATACATCTGTTAATACATCGTCAAATATAACAGGACTTAAAATTACGAAAAAATTAAAGAAATAACGCTGTGGTATGTGATGTTGTGCATGCACAATTGCACATGGGTTCTCTACTTAGACTAATAACTTAGGGACAGACACGTCGTAGGCTTGCAAATTGTGGACGTTTATTCTTGCAAGCTAGCCCTTTTATGAACTGTATATAGTCAGTCACACGTCATAGTGAGTCACATGGTATACTGGTATGGTAGTAAAGTATGGCAATACACTCTAAGGCTATGTGAGGTATGTGGGTATCCCTAGCTACAATGGGATGGGTTAACAGCTAGGGATAATAATGCTAACTATTGACCGTGCCACAAGTAACGACACGACATTAATTTGTGACGTACTCAGGGAGCAGACGATTGAATCCAAGAATAATCTCAAACCCAATTTACTCCTTACTGCATAGCTAGGGGACTATGCACTGAGAACACATATTAGGCATAAAGCACAAGTTTAGGAGCTTGATCTTATCCTCAGCTGAGTCCAGGGAGACAACTTTTCGAGTTGCCTGCTCCACACCAAGTGCCCTCCTGTGGTCCAGGCCCTCGTATTTATACGCGGGGCTGAACAATAGAAGTAGCCTGAGGCTTTACGTTGCGCAACCGCTAACAGGTAGGAGCCGGTTCTAACTGGTTTGGACAATAGAGCAGGCTCGTTACCCGGCTGTTGGCGTTCGGCCAAGTTCCGGTGTAGACGGAAGTTGACAGGACGCCAAGCAGCTTATGTAACTACAAGGTGCACCCTGAGCGTTTACTCATGATGGTGCGCCTTGCTATTCGTAAATAGCGCGTTACACATTTTAATTTTTCCCTCCGAAAACTGAATGCTTACGTTATCAACTGGCCCAATCCCCCCCCCTCCCTTTCGTCATCAAGAGACGAATCTCATTGTTTCCCTTCTCGATGGCGTAATTCTTGAACCATGTGCTAGTAACTGCATGGGAAGATTGTATACTAACTACTATCGCCGCCGGGTATGTGGCAGACATTTAGAGACGGTACAATTCCTCCTTATCGGACTGATCATTTGCTTCAAATAGCCCAAGCCGTGAAGTCCCGTTTCGCCAATTCCCGTTTTGCCAGAAAAGAAAGCAGATTAAAAGCTTTTGCTTAAAGGGCACTATCCCGTTTTGCCAAATCCCGTTACACCATATCTAATTTGACAAAATTTTACGGACACTAAATTTAGGTGCCTTATTCCAGCTGCGTGTAAGGGAATTTAAAAGGCAAACATTTAACAGAGACACGCAGTGGGAGAATACGAGGAATTGATTTATTTGTGTTATGAAAACTAGCAATACAGAACGAAAAATGTGTACTTTAAACATTGTTTGCAATGATTGGTCGTCACTGCGTCAATGCCAAGGTTCTCTTTTAAGAATAGTTAGTTATACACATGATGGGTTGCCCTTTCCCAAACGGGAATTCCCGTTTTGCAGAATCCCGTATCGCAGAATCAAAATATTCCTTAAATATTTACCATTGCAAAAGTTTAAGGTACAGGAAAGGAATTTGTGATTAGTTATGGCGATGTTAGCCTATATATTTAGCCGCAGCGAGCGCGGTAACGCGACAGAGGCACGTAATTTGAAAAAAAAAATTATTCTGCGAAACGGGTATTTGTCTATAAATGTCTGACCATTACAGAGAAATAATGTAGTAAATTTAGTGTGCCTGAAATTTCATGAACGGCGTTTGGCGTAACGTGATTTGACGAAACGGGACTTGCCCTTTAGGCAGAAGCTTTTGATTCTGCTTTCTTTTTGGCAAAACGAGATTTAGCGAAACGGGACCTGACCCCGAACCGCCCAAGCAGGATAGCGTCACAATGTTTCAAGCGCTGGAGGTGGACGAGTTGTACGTTGAAGTGGCAGCGATCCTGGTGGCCTGAGTTGTAACGTCTACAAGTTAAGACGTCAGCAAGTTATGCGGCTTTCTTGTTTGGCAGTAAAAAATAGTTAAGACTTACGGTACTACTATAATTATTAAAAGAGCAACAGATATCCATTCTTCAAATGCTCTAGCGCCGGGTGCTGGGACCCAAGCCTAAATACTAAGAGTCCCGGCAGCCCTGGCAGTCCCGGCTGCTACTAGAGTCCCGGTTGCAATTCTCATTAGTAAGTCATACCTATTTTTTTTTGCTGCCGGGATTCTAGTATTTGGGACTCGGGTCCCGTCACTGGCATTGGGACTAGATCATTTGAAGAATGGTTCCCGGCTACAATTCTCATTAGTAAGTCTTGGATATTTTTTACTGCCGGGAATCTAGTGTTCGGGACTTGGGTCCCGGCACCAGGAGGAGAGCATTTGTAGAATGAATCCCGGTTGCACTTTTAAGAAAGGATGACGTAATCGTGGTTCAGCACCTACAGACCTACGCGTCCACCCTCACTCAAATAGCTAGACTGATCTCTCCCACCAATCCGCCAACACGACCACCACTGACGTAAGAAGTTTCATTGCGTTGCCATTTGTCACTTTCACACTTATACCGGAATTGCCGAAGTGTTCGATTTCCCTGTCGTTTTCTTCGGGTTTTTTTTTTTTTAACTCTCGTCGTCTCCAAATTCCTCTTTTCCCTCTTACAACCTCATTCGGGGCTCTGCGGGGGGTATTCGGCGCCCACAAAGGCGTAGCGTTCTACTCCCCTACGATCGATGTCGGCTACGATTGGTGTGTGGGCGTTGTAACCCCCCGGGGGGGTTGTAGGAGCCCCTTCATTAGTAGGCCTCGATGCCCGTTGCCCCGCCGGGGAGCGGCACAAAATAAAAGAGAGCGGTTTGCCTTACGCCCTAACGAGGTGCGTGGGAGACGAAAGAGAGTTGAGTAGGGGGGGGTGCCTTTTCCACCCCCTCCCCTCCCCCTGACGTGCACGTGACGTGGCCTCGTGTCAGAATGTGCTGATTTTGGATTGGGGAAAAGTGGAGATTATTCGAACGGCGAACGCGACTTGCCGAGTCTTTGTCGATTTGAGACCGAATACTATCTGAATGTCCTGCGTGAGAAACCTTACCGGATGGGTGTTTTGATGTCTTCTGTCTGTTACTAACGATGCTGCACTGAAGAGCTTGTGACGGGCTGTTTTACCAAATGTACTCCATTACGGTAGTCTTACGAACTATTATCTTTAAATACTTAAAGGGACACCCGGCCTACCGTATAACGTTCCGCCTGCCTTATAACAGTTCGCGCTGATCCCCTTCCACGCATATACGAACACGAAGGTCATCTGAGATAGTACGCAGCGAAGAACGTAGCTACTGTCTCATTTGGCATTGGGCCTAATAGACGAACCAGCATGAACGCACTAATCGTGTCGTCACAAACCGGAATAATTCTCGTATTTTAACATCACAATTTATAATTTTCTAGGCTAGTGTCTTATAATTTTGCTTCGGCGATCTATTGGAATAATCAATTTTATTTTTCCCGCATTACGCTTTTAGATTTTTGATCTCATGGTAATTATTAGCAAATTAGTACATGCACACACAGAGATGAAACGTCATGGTTATTGTAAGCGCGCAAAGCATCATATACTTACGGGTCGTTCGTAAATAAAGTTCCATTACATTCAACAGAAAATCTCCTAGCCGCCACATTTAAAAAAGTATTTTTAGCTAGGGAAACACTAACGGTAAGTAAATAGACCTTTGCGGCCGTACTTGATGTGGAGGATCGAGAAAAATGGCGCTGGGAGGTATATCCCTTTAAATTCTTTTGCATTGCGTGTCAGCCGATTCGTTTGCTCTTTAATTCGCGTCGTTTATAGTTGTTGAGTTTACTTCACTACAGTTTACAAGAAAAATAATTGTCAAAAGACGAGCCTGACACTACAAGAGCAGATGCCTGCATGTAGGTAAGGGACGCACACAAAAAAAAAATGGAGCTTTTCCATGCAAATTTGGAATAAAATTAAGGAAAATTGGAAATTAGCCAACAGCGAAAATTATACACTAGAAATAACGTAGTTCAGTAAGCCACCTTTATGCACTTACGTTTCGTTGGAGTGGCTTTGCCAGTGGAGGACGTGGCCATAGCGATTAAGGCGCTATGCAACTGATCTGGGGGCGAACTGGGTATAGCCGGTTCGAATCCGGGTCATGCCACTCTGACGAAACGTAAGTGCATAAAGGTGGCTTACTGAACTACGTTATTTCTAGTGTATAATTTTCGCTGTTAGCTAATTTCCAGTTTTCCTTAATATTATTTACAGCGATTTATGTCTACTTATTCATTAACTTGGAATAAAAACAGTGATTAACAAACAAAGCATGATTAACTACAAATTAATAAGAGAAAAAAAAGTGGGGAAAATGTACAAGTACAAAGAAGACGATGCAATCAAAAAGGAAAGTTGTCAATATCAACTCATAATGTTAAACAGCATTCCTAAGATCATAGGGTTTTGATCTGGTAACCACTTAAATGTTTCTTGAACGATTTCTGCTCAGTAATAAGTTTAATTTCGGTAGGAAACGAATTAAAAAATTACTAACTGCATTTGTGGAGTCTTTCCTTAGCAACTTTTGGTTGAACGACATAAAAAAAAAAAGATTCATTCCTAGTATGGTAATACTAGACCGAACGAACACGTTGACACAAAGTTCGTCCATGCAAGACTTTAAGGGCTAGATTACGGGTAGAATGACAGAATTACAAAACAGTAGTAGGCTATTGATGTTTATTGTTCTGGATTTAGACGTTAAAGAGGCTCGCCTACCACTGTTTATTCTGGTATAAATAACTCTTAATGGGATGAGGGGTGAAGTTACGGTTTTTTTGTAATGTGTGGCGCAGTGGCAACTCGGACCACTGCACTGTGACTGCGGTTGGCGCTCATGACTTAGCTGTCGACGCGCCATTAAGCGTCAATCCCCCTAAATACCATGACGCTTTAGAAAAAGTCCAACGCAAATTTACAAAAAAAATATCGAAGGCTGCAAATATTTATCCTACAACATAAGACTTAAACAACCCATTATAATTACTTTATTCAAACTTCTAAAATGCGATTTTGGCGGCCCTACCCTCAAACAGTTGTTTGACACCAACACTACTTCTGTAACAAGAGGACATTGCCTTAAGATAGTAAGATAACTGTTAAACAAATCCCGTACCAAAGGTTTTAATACATATACAATCTCATATGCTCCTAGCATTGACGCTTTTAAAAGCGGCGTCGACACTTATGTTGACCTAAATTCAAACTGTCAGCTTCCAATGACCTTTAGTGTAAAATGTCTATTTATGGAACCGTTACACTAGCCAAGTTAGTCTTTCCTTAATCGAATAACTGTATTTATACTCTGTTACTAATGTAAGACACTATAGAAACTTTGTAACGCGCTATTTACGAATAGCAGGGCGCAGCTTGTGTGAACGCACACGGTGCACCTTGCAGTTACATAAGCTGCTTGGCGTCCTGTCAACTTCCGTGTACACCGGAAGTTGGCCGAACGCCAACAGCCGGGAACGAGGCTACTCTATTGTTCAAACCAGTTAGCGCCGGCTCCAACCTGTTAGCGGTTACGCAACGTAATGCCTCAGGCGACTTCTATTGTTCTGGCCCGCGTATAAATACGAGGGCCTGGACCATGGGAAGGGACTTGGCGTGGGGCAGACAACTCGAAAGGTTGTCTCCCTGGACTCTCCTACGATTAGACCAAGCTGCAACTTGTGTTTAATGCCTAATATGTGTTCTCAGTGCATAGTCCCCTAGCTATGCAGTAAGGAGTAAATTGGGTTTGAGATTATTCTTAGATTCAATCGTCTACTCCCTGAGTACGTCACAACTTCACAGGACAATATTAATTGTAAATTGTGCATGTATTTTGTGTACCATAATAAAACATATTTTCCTTTGTCTACTATTTATTGTACACTACTTTTGTACGGCATATTTTTTATTATTGAGCAAACAAAACTGTATGTTATGTCTAATACCATTAAATGCCAAATGCCAAATTTTGGTTATGCTTGTTTGGTAGCTTACCTTTCATTGCCTGATTGTACACAAGCCTGCGTTCAAAACTAAATTAAACTATTCGTTTACACGGAAACTATTTGTCACCTTGGGGTTATTGTATTTTGCTGCAAGGCCTGCTCTGTAGTGCAAACGTAAATAAAGTAAAGTTTGTAGGTGTGCTTTCAGCGCGTCTAGCGGCAGTTTTGGCAGTTATGGATGACGCGGTTTGCATGTTGCGCCAAAGCGAGCGTGAAGCCTTCATAGATATTGCGAGAGTGTGGTAGTTTGGTGGACCGGTGAACTCCCGTTTCGCCAAATTCCGTTTGCCAAAAAAAAAAAAAAAAGATTAAAAGCTTTTGCCTAAGGGGCAAATCCCGTTTTGTCAAAACTAATTTGACAAAATTTCACGTACACGAAATATAACATCTTATTTCTATGTAATGGGAATTTAAAAGGCAAACATTTAACAGAGACAAGTAGTGGTAGAATACGACCAATTTGATTTATTTGCGTTTTGAAAACTGGCAATGCAGACGGAAAAACGCGTACTTTCAGTATTGTTTAGAATGCTTGGTCGCCACTAGGTCAATGCCAAGGTTCTCTTTTAAGAATAGTTAGTTATACACGTGATGGTTACCCTTTCCCAAACGGGGATTCCCGTTTTTGCAAAAACCCGTTTTGCAGAATCCCGTTTCGCAGAATCAAAATGTTCATCAAAAATTTAACAGTGGAGAAGTTAAAGATGCATGATGCCTACTTGGAACGAATTTGTGATTAGTTGCGGTTTCTGGTGTTATGTGTTTAGCCGTAGCGAGTGGGGCACACGTCATTTGAAAAAAAAAACGTATTATGCAAAACGGGCGTTTGTCTATAAATGTCTGACCATTACACGGGAACATGTTTTAAATTTCGTGTGCCTGAAATTTCGTGAACGGTATTTGTCGTAACGGAATTTGACGAAACGGGATTTGCCTTTTAGGAAAAAAACTTTTAATCTGCTTTCTTTTTGGCGAAACGGGATTTGGCGAAACGGGACGTAACCAGTGGACCAGGTGCCCTTTTATTCCTGGGTATGATACTAGTAAGTAAGCAAGTAAGTATTTTATTACGACAGCTCGAAGTTCATGTTGAACTTGTGTGTGCCGTATAAGTCAGGTACAATTAAAGGCACATGATAACGAATAATATGGAGGTAATATTGAACACATTATTTGTTGACAAGTACTATTTTGAACATAAATCCATAGTAGGCAGCAGAAACAAAAACAAACACAACGTAACAGTTTAAGTAAAAAAAAAATTGTAATAATCACTAAATGCACATTCCACATTTATTTATATATGAGTATATTTAAAAAACAAAACAGACCGAAGGTTTATCTGGGCATTGCTTAATCGATTTCTCGATTAATTGTTTAATTTTAATCCCATTTATCCCATCAATTTGGAGCAGTTCAATAGGGATTTCATTAAATACAGCAGGAATTTCATATTTATTTGTTCGTTTGCCAAATTGATTCTGGGCAAAAGGCACTTCATATCGATATGTGGTTTCCCAGAAATAATTATTTTTTATGGTTGAGCTTAATTTGTGGTCACAGTTAAAATAGGTTTTCAGAATTACAACGAAATCACTAAACCATGCGCAATGGCTGTTTGCTGTGACGTCACCATGAGTTAGCCAATGACGAACGAGAACAACGGCTGTTTGGCCGTCTGATTGGACTAGCCCAGTCACGTGATATGCACGTCACAGCAAACAGCCATGGCGTGTGGTATAAGTTGCTTACTTTTCAGAATTTTTGTTACTACAACTCTTGAACTAGAACTCAATGGATAGAAACGAAGCTGCCGAAAAGAGACACAGATAAGAGACGCAGATAAGTTGCGAGAAATCCAACAATAATGAAAGCAAGAAGAAAGCAACAACAAAATGTAAACACGCGGTTATCACCTGATCTTATGGGATTCCAGGAGAGCAAGAATCCTCGATTTAAAGGTACGGGTATTGTAAACTCTTTTTTTCATCTCAGGCTTGCACGGATTTGTCCAAGACCTACGAACTCTGAAAAGAGGATAGGAAATTGGGGGTAAGCAAGTTGTCAAGACAAATTGGAGGTGAGATCTCCCCCACCCCCCTCCTTTCGTCTTCCTCCAAATTTTTTCCCCTCTCCATCGCAATATTGGCCGCGATCCCTTCGGTTTTAATAACAACCAATCAGGAACCGGATGTATCGTTTTTCTGAATCGACGAAGACACTGGGGTGTGAAAGTCAACACTTTGATTGACCGAGGGAAGATTGGAGGATGGAAACGGCGGTGGAGTAAGCCTTCCCCTCCCCCCAATCCCCGCCTCCACAGACCACCCCTTCCCCATGAAACAAAGGTAAACCAAAAACCCTACGACTGTCCCATGATTGTGCTGGAAGTTGCGGGATTTTTGAAAGACCTTAAAAAAAGGGTGTACTTGAAAAGATTTCAGTGAGGGTTGCGTTTTTTTGTACATAAGCAAACAAGTTTTTTAAAAATACGGTTGAGACTGATAAAAAAAAATGTGAAGCACTACTCATTAAACGAACAACAATGCAGCAATATTTCGAGAAAAACAACAACGCAACAATATTTCGAGAAATAAAAAATGTGTCTTCATTATCAGAGAAAATTTTTTTTAAAATAAAATCGGACGAACATCATGCTGCAGGACGTCTTCACATATGGGGGCTGCCATATTGGATGTTTGAAGACGTCTCCAATATGGCAGCCCCCATGTGAAGACATCCTGCAATGTTGTGTTCGTCCGTTTTTTAATTTTTAAAATTTTACTTCGATAATGAAGACAAATTTTTAATTTCTTCGAAATATAAAGCACCTTGTTGTTCGTTTGATGCCTAGTGCTTCACATGTTTTTGTCAATAGCATAAGTCAATACGCTAGCCAGTGTGTAAAACGAGAAATTGGTATCATTATCAATACCGTCATCATAAAACGAATGACATGGAAGCTGGTCTGCAGCAAGCCAACAAAATTAAAATCCTAGTCGACTTCAACAATTTTCAAAGTCCAATTTTGACTGAAATTTCAAAAGTTTTTCAGGCTACAGTTTTAAAATAAAGTTCAACAATTAAAATAAACTTTCGACATGGCACGCTCAATAAATAGTTATAATTACTTGCTGGCCAACACTGTGTTATGTCACATATTCTTATTTTCATACTCGTTCCATTATTTAACCCTTCCGCCGCTCCCCTCCTCCCCTTCAAAATTTCAAAAAAATGATGAATTTCATAACACGATTAGTTGGCGGCCAAATAATCATGCTATGAAATATACAACATATTCTAAAGTTGGAAGCGGGAGGGGGATTCAAAAAATTGGGGGACCTCCCCATACTCTGCGGGGGGGGGGGGGGGCGGAGGATGGGTACCCCTGGACTACGCAGTAAACTTTAAGTTTTTTTCCAAATTTATTTCTCAAAGTAATTACTTAATTACGATCATAGAATTAATGACAAACTAAAAATGAAATACTGAAATACCGGTGGAGGGCACCCCCTGGCACCCCTGCAACAGCCTCTTTTATTTTCCCGTTTTTCCCCACCTACGAGACAGATTTGCTACATTAACTCAAACGTGCGCAACTTGCAGTAGCTACTTACGCGCAGGATGCACGGGAACAGGGAGACTGCATGATGTCCTTTTTACAGACTTATCCAGCTGTAACAAAATAATTTTTTTTTTTTCAAAGAAATTGTTCACAACATTAGGTCAGAAGAGGGTTCGAATCTTAAAAAAAAACAATGTGTTTTTAAGGGCGGCTGCACGATTTGAACCAAGCTTGAACCGCCTCTGTCCACGGCAGTTTTTTTTTGCCAAAGAGACTGCTCATCGCGGCACCTCTCGAACGCGACCGAAAGGACAAGGTCGTGTTCGATTGGGAGGAAGCGAAAACGATACGGTGTCACAGTCCCCGCTTTGTCCCTTTGTATCCCATAATCCCGAGGCGTGATGAATCGACCAATGGCGGACCAATTTGTTGGTCTCCGACTGCGCCCTTGATCCAGCCGCTCAGGTGTCCCCTTCTCGGAGCCCCAATTACCCCTTGCCGCCGCAGACCACGCCACAGGCCGGAAGCGATTGGGGACGAAGGGGATTGCTCGACCCGCCGAACACAAATGAAAGTGCGGCGAGCCGGCGAGCGAGCGTTCGCCGTCGCCGCCGATTTTCAATCGATTGCGGGAATTGCGTCCGGATCAAGGCGATGAGTGGATCGCAACCCCCCGACCCCCCACCACCGATCCTCCGTGCCTCGCGCCCTCCGTGTTGGTTGATACACACATACACACACGATGCGGATCGCAATCCGATTGGTTTCGATCGGTCTGAAAGTGTTTGATTCAATGCGGGATTGTGTTATTGAAAACAACCGTGGAATGGACCGATTGTTTTTTACGATGTTTATGGGCGGAATTGAAATGTTTTTTTGTTTTTTTTTTTGCTTCGTTTATTAGATGTGTTAGCCGCAGTATGTTGGTCCCTCATTGAAGCAATACCAGTGGTGCATGCTAGAATTTTTAAGGGGAGGGGGGAGGAGGTGGGTGAAAAAAGAGGGGGAAAAATGGACTTTAAAATGGGGTTCGAGAATCATCTCAGGGGTGTAAGGAGAGGGGAAGGATTGTTCCAGGTTTGTTGTTGAAGGATTGTTGTGGAGCCCCGTACAGCAGGGTTGGCAGGTTTTTGCCACCAATTGGTTAAAACCGGTTTTTACCATGGGTTTTACCGTACCAACAAAACCTGGTTTAGACCTATAAATATTGCAAAATTCGACTTGAAGACAAATTTAAAAAAAAACAGTGCCCCCTACAATAGTCAAATATTGGCAAATTAAAAAAGTTCCCCGTGAAAACTTCACATCGTTCACTTTGAAAATTCATCTTCACTTCTTATTTACCTTTCATATGCTTATTTTCTGGCAAAAACAAGCAAGTTGCTTCATACGCTCATTTCTACAATAAAAGATATTCTTCTCACAATATCTGTGCAAATTTACGCAACTGACTGTCGAAAATTTGCGTAGACATTGTGAGAAGAATATTTTTTATTGTGAAAATAAGCGTGTGAAGCAACTTGCTTGTTTTGGCCAGTTTTTTGCCGGTAATAACCGGAAATAACCATGTTTTTGCCACTGTCCCTGCAAAAAGCTGTTTTTTGCCGGCAAAAACCCAACCCTGCTGTACAGGGTGTTTAGACAGTCAGGAAAGTCAGGAAAAAGTAAGGAAAAGTCAGCCAACACTCGCGGTGCGCCTTGCTGTTGCATAAGCTGCTTGTGCGTCCTGCCTATTAGGGGGCGTTTACTCAGCGACTCGCCTTTGCATTCTCACAGCTAGAACTCAATCGCGATGGAAAAGGTGACATTGCCATGGTAACAACGCTAAATGGATTAAGCTAAATCCGACATCGTTTGAGTAAATACTTGCAGTAAATACTTGAATAAATACTTGCAATCCGTGCCAATAATATAAAGAATTCCTCATGACGAAACAATTTTCCCAAACGCTTTTGAACTCACGTTATTTGCTGTTTTCGTTGCGAGGCAGCAGATATAAAACCGCCGCCACGTTGGAATTTGAGGTGATTTCTAGCTTCTAGCTGCGAGAATGCAAAAGCGAGTGGTTGCGTAAACGTGCCCGTACCGCGTAAACACGGGAATTAGAAGAGCATCAACAGCCAATCAGCAATGCTTGTCCAACTGAGAACCAGTTGGAATCGCGTTGTACCTGCTAGCCAGTCACGTGACGAAAAGCCTTAGGCAAGATCTATTCTTGTCGGGCCGTATAAATGCGGCTGCCTGAGCACTATGTCGCCATTTGTTGTTGGAGAGGTAACCTGCGCGTTGACTCTCTGGAGCTGATTAGGGTGGGTACAAGTTTAAGCCTTGTGGCCGATGCCCAATATGTGATGCTCTGTGTGTAGTCCCCTAGCTATGCAGTAAGGAGTGAATAAGGATTGGGTTTTACTCGAAACTTATCGTCCCCTCCCTTAGTACCACACAGTATTTCGCCGTAATGCCACAAATTCCTCGACCCCCATAGCGATACTGACCGAAACTTCAACGCAACTGACCGAATCATCCTATAATGACAACATCACGACAGAAAGCAAGCATAGTACACAGACAAAACAACAGAGTCGGAAGCGCTATCGGTTCGGTCATAACCTTACTCCACCCGGTAAAATTTGGGCCAAGGCAACTAGCGTAACCTAATGTACCGGCATAATAACAACAACTATACCCCAAATCGAGTGCATCGATCGAGTCCCGTAGCTGAGTCTCCACTGTTGACATCAGTCCGGGCCACCGCAAACTCTATGGCGCACTAAAATTATATATCGCCCAGACTTTTTTCCCTTTGGATTGTCTTTCTTTGGATTTTTATTTCCTCTGGATTTTTTTCCTCTTTACTTTATTCCCATAGATTTTTCACCGGATTTTTTTTGCTCGTTCCCCTATTGCAGTAGCGTGTGCACAGACCTACGACAGGACAGGGACAACTTTTCGTAGAAGGGTATGGTTTTCTGGGAGCTTTTTTTTTTTATTTTTGGGGGGCAAGGGGGCCAATCTTTTTTACCGCTTTCTGCCCCTTTCCAGGCTTTCTTGCCCTTTTTAGGTATTTTATGCCCTTTCTCTGGCAGCGGCGCCAGCATATATCGGCACAAAAAGGGCATTTTGTGGAAAAGGCTGGGACAATTCCCACGTTTGCCTTCCCAAACAGCAACCACAACATACTGACGTGGATTTTTTTCCTGGACTTTTTTTCTCATAGAAATTTTTTCCTTCGAATTGTTTTTTGTTTTGTTTGGGGCGATTATCTGTTTGTATAGAACCAAACCATACATTACTCTTCGGATATACTTCCAAAAAAATGTATTTACTCATTTAAATTTGCCATCATAAACACATTCCCAAACAAGATCATTTAAATTTGCCATCTTAAACACATTCCCAAACAAGATCATTTAAATTTGCCATCTTAAGCACATTCCCAAGCAAGATCATTTAAATTTGCCATCTTAAACACATTCCCAACCAAGATCATTTAAATTTGCCATCTTAAACACATTCCCAAACAAGATCATTTAAATTTGCCATCTTAAACACATTCCCAAATAAGATCATTTAAATTTGCCATCTTAAACACATTCCCAAACAAGACCATTTAAATTTGCCATCTTAAACACATTCCCAAATAAGATCATTTAAATTTGCCATCTTAAACACATTCCCAAACAAACTCATTTAAATTTTGCCATCTTAAACACATTCCCAAACAAGCTCATTTAAACACATTCCCAAACAAGCTCATTTTTCTTCCCCTCCCCGACTTTTCCCTCCCACCACCCCCTTCCAGCTCGCCCGAGCCTCAACTCTTAGGCGCCGCCGCGTCTCTCTTGGCGTCTGGCGTAATCTCGCGCGCGGAATTGCCCCTTAATTGGCGTGTGTCCCACGTGACCTCAACTCAATTGGTCAGTAATGAGGATCGCGCAAAACAATTCTGGCGCGAGAATTGAAGGCGCGGGAAAACGGCCCCCGCGTTGCCAAAACGATATGGGGGCCGACGAGTCTGTTGGGACGAAATGTGGGAAATTTGTGGATCTTGGTTGGAAGATAAGGTGCAAGGTACCCTTGGCATTTAAGAAGCCATTTTGCAATTGTTGGCGGGGGAGGGGGGGGGGGGCTGAACCAGAACTGAGCCTTTACATTTAAGATTGAGACTGTCAAAATTAAAATGGCTAGATAGGGCAGCGGTCAACACGGGAGCCCCTCCAGAATGGGCGAAGGGGAGGGGGGGGGGGAAGCTAAACCCAGGTCCGACCAAACCAGCTGTTGAAGTCATGTCATTGTCAAAATCAACATCATTATTTCCACTACTTCATTTCATACCTTTCAAAAACACTTCAGGAAGGTAAACCTTTCGAGCTGAATGGCAAATATTTTGGGGATGTGGATAAATCTTAAGGGTTTTTTTTTTTTATTTTTGCATGGGGGAGTGGCCAAAATCAGAAAGTACGTATGACCTCAAACGGTGTTTGACCGGCGCCGTCTTGGATTTCCAATATTCAGAAGAATTGGGGGGGGGGGGGGGGCCAATGGGTTGAACAGAATTCATTTCTAATTGTGTTGAAAAGGTCAGCAAGAATCATCTGGATTTCCAAAAATTCAAGACTCAGGATTCCAAAATCCACCAAATTTTGCATAAGTAAAAGTTATTGGTGAGAAAGTGACGGTTATCGAGTATTATACCACGGCTGCGATGATTGGCCCAAGAGTGGACGTGCTCGATGGGTTTGCCACTCGAGGGCCAATCATCGCAGCCGTGGCATAATACTCGTTAACCATGACTTTCTCACCCACAACTAATTTATACCACGGTTGGGAAGTCAAGCTAACTCGTATTAAAACATTTTTTGCGTTTTTTTTGTTAATTATTATGTTTTTGCGAGAATTGATTCAAGAAATACGGTAATAAGTATATCGGTACGAATGAAGGTCATTCCATTTTAGTTTGTGGAGGGTTGCTGGGGAGTTTGAGGGACGTTCCCTATGGCTGGTAAGCTCACGTTTTCCGAGCAGAATGTAGGAGTGAATAAACTTCGGCGATATGGGCCAGAAATGTGTGAGGTAGAAGGATTTCACTCGGGACATTCCGGACATTCATTTTGTACGTTTTTATTGCGTTACGTTTTTGGACGCCGTATTTGGTCGCCGTATTTTTACCGGAAGTGTCATTGTTGTGAATTATCGGAAAAAGTGTGGGGTAACTTGATAACCACACTTATTGCGATAACGCATACTTCTGGTTACAGTTAACGGGATTCAACCTATTGAAATTTTCAGCATGGTGTTGAGTTAGCGTGACGTCATAGCCATGGTATAAATATTCATAAAAAACGTTCAAATTCGTGACGATCCAGTAATTAGATTCGGAAAACTTCGTTAACTTTTGATGGGTGGCATTCTTGTGGTCTTCAGCAAGGTTCACCAAGGTTTGCAACACTTGACAGTATTCACAAAGATTCAGAAGGATTCAGTAACAAGATTCGGCAAGATTCATCAAAATTTTGGAGGACTTCTCGAAAGCCATTAAGATCTGAGTAAAAATTCACGAAGAATAACGGAAGAGGCAAGGCGTGCCAAACATTCATTTTCCGTATCCGGTCAGGTTGATCGGGGTACGTTTTCGTGAGGAAAGCTTGCCTGCCATGCAGCCTTGTAAAGCAGTGAAGCATCAGCGGGGGGAGTTTTCGCGAAATATTGGCGTATGCAGTATTCAGTAAGTTCAGTGCAACGTAAACGGTGCTTTAGGGGAGAAGGTGATGTACTAGAGCTTCCCGATATGGGCTGATGTAATCGGTATCGCTCAGTATGGGCTTCAGCTAGGACAAGACGGCTTGTTGCTAACATTTACGAGTCAACGAATCAGCACCCAATGAAACAATAGCGCATAATTTGTATTTATAGTAAAAATGTAACAACCGATTATTAGCAGCTTAATACCTGCGGGACTGCGGGACATTCCATGCCGGTATTCAGTTGCCAGCATTGGCTGGCGGCCAAGCATGGTTTGGGGAGTCATACCCCCCCCCCTCTTGTCCCCACCCCTCCAGCTCGGGCTTCGGGTATAAAACCAAACACGCGCTGAAGGTCGCTGGAGATTAAGCTACGGCATTGGCAGTGAGAACTTCCGTTACTGCAGTTCAGGACGTTTCTGGCCTTAAAAAGATAGTGCTCCATTTGTGTAATACTTGGCTACATATCCCTAGACCTGCGGGCCGACCACCCAACCCTTGGGCCGTGAAAGTAGAAAGCTTTAGCGACCTCAAAGTCAAGTGTTACAAAAAATTATTATTATTAATGCAGAAAACGCTAAAACGAAAAGAGAAGAATGTGCGGGGCGTATAACTTTTTTTTTTATACGGACTTCTGGATCCCAAGAAAATGACGATTTTCAATTTTTCTAAGTTTTTCAAATTACGTCCCTCGCTCGCGCTGCCGCGCTCGCTAAAGCTAAACATATTCGGAACCTGCAACCAAAAACTGGCTGGCGCCTGAGATCCGTATTCACACTTCGGATCCGGTTGTCCGTGTAAAGAAAAAAATATTTAACCGTGCGGCTCTGTCGTTAAAAACAATCCATAAAATCAGCGAAACAACAAAATAACTGTAAGTCATGGAATACAAAAAAAAAAAAAAATGCACAATATTTTAATCGTACTCTTGACGAAGAACAACTTTTCTGGTAACATTTTCACAACTAAATACTCAATTCGCCACCTCATTCTTCCATATTACAATGTGTATCATTCGGATAAAATGCCGCCCTCCCCCCCCCCCTCCCCATCCATTCCGAACCATCTTTCCGCCATCCCATAATACCTCGTCGGTCACGTCTCAGTACTCCCCCACTCCACTCCTCCCCCTCTCCCCAATCCTCTTTAATCCAAGTCAGTCCTCTAAAGAGCACATTCCACCCACAACTCACGTTTTTATGCGCTTGTTTATCGGCCGGCGTTTCTCCTCATGTGCCTCCTGCCTTCCTCCATCTTGAAAGATTTGGTATAAAGCAGCCACAAGACTAGCAATAGTAATAAAAAGAAGAGCCGTGCGAAGTAAGGAAGAAGGTAAAAGTTGCACCATTAGCCATAATTTGAGTTGGTAAAACTAGACAATTAGCTTATTGTCAAACTGCGAGTGGTGAAACATTTTTTCACTTAATTATTAGTGGGGTACGTTGCGAAGCAGGGCTAATGATCTACTCACAGGTTTCGTACGGGTCCGTAAATTAAGTCACAGTTATTGGTGAGAAACGAACGGTTATCGATTTTTAACCCACGGCTGCGATTATTGGCCCGGCTCAGGTATGCAAATAGGTCGAGGGCGGAGCCCTCACAAAACACAAACACGTTTCAATTAAATACGAGTTAGCTTGACGTCCCAACCGTGGTGTAAATCATTTATTGGTGATAAACGAGCGGTTATCGATTTTTAACCCACGGCTGCGATTATTGGCCCGGCGCAAGTATGCAAACAGGTCGAGGGCCCAGCTAACTCGTATTGTATTAAAACGTGTTTGTGTTTGTGTTTTGTGAAAATTGCTTCAAGAGGTCATCCCATTTTAGTTTATGGAGGGGGGGAGTGGGTGGTAAACGGACGAACCATTTGGGTCAAGTTTGTGGAGGGAGGGGGGTGTGGGTGGGAAGGAGACATGCGTCGCGTGGCCAGATTTCACGCTGTAAGCTCGCTCGTGTGTTTCGACGGTGTTCGGAGTGAAGAAAACTTTGATAAGAGGCGGCAGGGATAGAATGATATTGTCCTGGGACATTCTGGTAAAGTATGTAATTCATTTTGTGTGTTTGTAGTTTGAGAATTGTTTTTAAAAAAATACGGTAATAGGGTATCGGTATGAATGAAGGTCGCTGCATTATAGTTTGTGGAGGGAGGGGGGTGGGGGAGGGGGAAGTTACGAGGAGTGAATAAGCTTAGTTATGGACCAGACATGTGAGAGTTAGAATGGATAGGATTTCATTCGGAACATTCCGGCAAGTTAAGTAATTCCTTTTGTATGTTTTCATTGCGTTACTTGTTTGCGCGCTGTGTTTGGTTGTTGGTGTGTGCGTTCCCGGTCGCGTGATCCGGAAGTGTCAAAAGTGTGGGTTAACTTGATAACCTACACTTTTTGTGATGACGCACACTTCCGGTCACGGTTAACGGGATTTAACCTACGGAAATTTAGCGTGGCGTTGAGTTAGCGTGACGTCACAGCCGTGGTATAAATACATATACACACAAATCGATGTAAATTATATTACAAACGAAAACGCCAAGTATGCCATAAAAAAAGGGTTATGAGTTTGAAGTGTCACTTTGTTAAAAGGTACACGGATAAGTCTGTACGATTTTTTTATTGAAATAATCAAATGTAGAATTGAGGAAATTGCTTTCGTTTAATT
>JAHWFP010174980.1:28492-41204 GCA_023313725.1 Lithobius niger
CGATCTCGTGGCCCGGGCTGTCAGCGTTCCAGGGCGCAGACGTCACGTCACGTGGTTCAAAGTCGGCCGTCCATCGTCACGTACGGCTAGCGCGGCGCGGCGCAGCGGCGTTGTTCGGCCCCGTCGTTGTTGAGTTGGGGGCTGTGCTGGATCCTCCGAGCAACACGGCTTCGCAAAGGGCGGAACGTGTGCGACGTTGGTGACTATAGCTTCCTCATCTGCACGGACCGCTTGCCCCACCACCCGACTCCCAACCGGACGATAAAGAAACGTTCTACTGTGTTTTATTGCTTTTCAGTCTTCTGTACAGCGGTACGGGCTGAGAAGACTTATTGCAACGACTTTGTCCGTCCGTCGTTTTTTTCAACCACGGTACCAGATAGAGACGACCACGGTTTACAACGTTAGATTCTGACGAAAAATAACAAAGTGGCAGAGCTAAACCAAAATTAGACTGAACAAATTCTTCTAAGGGAAGATGGGGAACTTTGGGGTTAAGTTAGGGTAAAGAGGCTTGTTTAGGTTGGGGGGAAAAGCCTAACCACAATATTGGACCTACTAGAGGCGTAAAAGCCAGAAATACCCCTAACTAGGAGACCTAGCAGAGGTTGAAGAGGACCACCCAGTTGGCTGGCCCGAAGGCTTTCTGATTTTCCATGCTGGCCCCCTTGCTTAAATACGTTTTGGTAACCCCTGACAACCGCGAAATGGCCAGGGTATTATGGGTAATGGACGCTTCTAGAAGGTTCTAGAGGCAGAAACCGGAAACTAAATTACAAGGCATAGATAATGTCCACCTGTGTAAGATTAGACACACAAAACTAAGATTGGCCATTGGCCCCAGCAAACATGCAAGTAAACAAGATTTGCGACAGATTCAGTGTCAAAAGTTAGTTAAATAACGTGGCAAATTAAAACATCATTACTTCCTTATAGCTAATAGTTCTTCGACGTAACTAAATTAAATAATAACATTTGATCGTCGAATTGAAATCCTAAAAATCACGCCGCCGTAAAAACAAAAAAAGTATTTTAGCTTCGTTTAAAATAGTCTTGTCGCATTGTTGCATGAATGAATCACGTGCGTTTCTTTTCCATCTAGCAATTTAGCGAAAAACGAGTATGGTGTAAAGGCAACGTCAGTATTACACAATAAACTCCAATCCAATCCCGTTTCTTTACCTGCAGTTTAACGTTAATCGCGAACCATACGCTTGTTTCGTTAAATTGCTAGATGGAAAAGAAACGCACGGTTACCGTCGAACCAATTTCTCCATTAGGCCTATCTGCTACTTACGAAATTAGAACCGCAGTTAAAAAAATTAGGACTTAAAAATGAAAATTAGGTCTAAAATCACGTTACCACGATAGGCGTCCTGGTCCCAGTGTACATCTCCGGCTTCGTACAGACCCGGGTTCGATCCTGGCGATAGGAAGTGTATATGTACGGGTTTTTCTCCGGTTGTTTCCCGCCCGTTGCACGAGGGTTTCCTCCGGGTACTCCGGTTTCCTCCCTCATGCGGCAAAAAAACAACTGTAATAATGGTGGTTCTTCTTCCACTTAACATCTGCCGCCGGGGAATTTGGGTGGGTGGATGCCTCGATCATACGTCAAGTTGCTACGAGTCGCTGCTGGCTTCATCAACAGCACTATTATATTATGACGTCTTTTCATTGCGTCTCTCCCGTTACTTCCAGTGATCTATATTATAGGCTGCATTGCGCATTACATTCTGCCAGCAGCCCCGGCAAACTATACCTTGTTTTTAAGAAATCGGTTATTCTGAAACGTTTTCCTGAAAATTAGAAATGCAATTTTGGTATGAAATCAGTTCAATTTTTTTTTCAAAAAGCCACAAGGGTCTCTTGAAGTGAGTAGGGGGAGGGGGGAGGGGTTGCCGAGCACCTAATAGCATATTTTGAAGAAACTGACAGGAAATTTAAACCTTTTCATGTTACTTAGAGATGCAATTTTTATACAAATTCATTTCAACTAATTTTTTTTGGGGGGGGGGGGGGGACTATGGGGTCCTGGGAGGGGGGCCTCCCCGGGGATCCTTAAGTTACCGGGCGGCCCAATCCGACACTGTTTCAAATGCAAATAAACTAACGTAAAGTTTAAAATAATCAAAATACAGACGGTTGTGCCAGCACAGCTAGCATTAGACTTCTCTGGAAAGCAACCATCATCGGGTAGGGTGCGAGCTATCCACCAAATGAATTGTTTTAGTTTTCAGCATACTTTACTAGCTGATAGGTAACATGTGGTTCGCGTCGTGGCTGCGTTGCTGGTTATGATTGATGGGGTATTTTATGATTTATGGTGTATTTTTATGAGTTTGTTGTGTTACGTTCACGCATTTCAAATCAAATCAAATAAATTAACGTTAAATCGGTAGGAATAACAAAGAAATATTACTCATAAATTGGTTTGGTCATATTACTCGTAAGTATAAAAAAAAAATGGTAAAAATAAGCATGAATAAGCATAAAACTTGCTTGTGTCATTGCATTCTAGCTTGATTCCGAAATACCCCTTCAGACAACAACGAAACTATTCTTCCGACCAACTTTCTTTGCTACATTGTTGGGAGAACCCACTAGTTCTCGGAGAATCCACTAGGGGGTTCTCTCGACAATGGTTTTGTAACAATGGTTCATTGTTCGGAATCCACGCCGAGACCGTATGCGTGTGGTATAATCAAATCTAAAACAAAACCCACAAGGGTGAAAGAACCCGCCAAGTTTCAGCCAAGCAAGTCGTGATATCAGAGCCAAAAAGGCTGCCACCAAGTTACTACATTAGTTGCCAAGCTAATCCCACCGAGTATTAGATATTTTTGGCTCTTTTTGGCTCTGATATCACTACTTTGATTGGCTGAAACTTGGGTTCTTTCACCCTTGCGGGTTTTGTTTTAGATATCACTTCTTTTGTAGTTTTTTTTTTTTTTTGTTTTTTTGTTGTAGTTTTGTTATTTTTGCCACTGCCCTTTTCGAATAGCTCGGCTCACAGAGGTCTCACGGACTTGTGGTTGGGCTTAAAATGTGCGTACGGACGAGGGCTACCCTCACACCGAGTTTCATCAAGTTTACACGGCCAGTTTTTGAGCCCCGACCGTTTGACCTGCATTTATCTACTATCTGGCCAAGTTTGGTCGAAAAATATTGAATACGAACGGAGATATTAATTTTTTTTTTAGTTTCGCTGGAATGAGGACTTCAATCATATAAATTAAAAGCGTTTGCTGATTTAAAAAAAAAAAGGGTTTAACGAGCGTTAACCAGTCCTGGTCATCTGCCCGAAGCCCTAAGGCCCTATGTCTGCAACACCCAGATTCCATTCAACCATCAACAATAAGTAGCGCTGACTGCGGATTTATTAGGAGCTTAGTGGCCCGAAGCCATGCATGCAAGCCCGTGCATTTTATCAACAATGCCGATTATTTCTGACAGCCCGTTTGCATTGTTACTCGTTAACATTAATAACGAGTAATGCTTATTTTGATCACCGGTGACGTTTTTCCAACACACAGAAAAATAGCATTACAAATGATTGCAGTCTTTTTAGTTAATGCCTCCCCAAACGCCGTCAAACCTTAACAGGCACGTATTGGAGTTAAAAGAGTGCTGAATACCAAATTTCATACGTATCTGTCGCATAATTTATTTTATATGAGCGGAGTTAGTTAGTAGTCAGTATATAGTAGTCAGTAGTCAGCTGAAATCAACGAACTTCACGCACTTTTGTCACCTTCATACAATTTATGCACTTGATTGAAATACAACTATTGCTTGTCAGGGCACAAAGGCTGCCCATTTCCAACAATTTTCAAGCTGTTTCGCCGCATAGGTATTTACCCTCATCTTCGTGAAATACGCTCAACTCTGGTTTCAGATAAAGTACCAAACCTAGTGGCCATGCAACAACAATGCAGGAGTTAAATAATTAACTTTCTTACAATGAAGTGTGACAATTATTGAACTTGGCGGGCGGACCACTGGCGTGGCCCTTGATTTCGTTAACGGAAGATGATTTTCCTATGATTGGATATTTTTTTTGTTCCCCTTTGACAAGATGTTTCAATAAATTTATTTTGCACTATAGGAATTTCCGTTAACAAGTAATGAATTTCCATGATGGGCAATTATGATTACGTGTCGATAATGCAAAATCTTCAACGAAAATAAAAAACGTTTTTCATTATCGGAATTTAATTTTCCTTATCGACCATGTATTTCTGCTAACGGATAATCAGACCGATAATGAAAATTAAAATGCGAAAATGTAAACTGTTTAACCGTTTGACTTGCAGCATTATTTCGCTAGTGGATAGTCACGCAGCACAGTGATGATTTTAGTACAGGAACAGAATTCAAACTTGAAATCAGTTGGAATGGTTGAGTGAGGTTGATACTTGATGCCTGTAGATAGCTGCTTGCATTGGTGCAGAGATATGGGATGGTAAGGCAGCTTGCATATAAGGCGAATTGTGGTTATGGGTTGACAAATTCAATATAAACGAACACGATTGTAAGGCAGAAGACTTTCACCCAAGATACTGACAGTGCCTCTGTTACCAATATAGGTGGTACCATAGCACACCCAATGCTGATTCAGTATTATATTTTTGTTGATATAGGTGTTTTTTCCCAACTGTGGATTCCATAACAAATTTTTAAGGTCTATTTTGGTTATATTTTAGTTTTTGCTAAATAATTCAAAAACTATTTGAGCTACCGACTTTTTAGTAGCACCAACGGATAGCTCTCGAAAAAACGGTTCGAATGGTGTATTCAAACTTCAAAATCGGTCAAAATTTGACCGAGTTATGGATTTGTACACGCATATGAGACAAAAATAAGACGAATATAAGATAAAATAAGCGCGCTTGCAAGTCAAGAGGTTAATAAAAAAAAATCTGATGTGTGCCATAAGAAAGGAACTGTAGATTAGAAAATTTACTAAAAAAAGCAAAAAACTGAAAATTTTTCATCAGCAGCGTTTTAAATAAAGTTTGTAAAGCCAAGGCTTTCTTAGCTTTATCAGTAATAACATAACGAGAGCGTAGTTTTTTTATCGATACATTTTCTCAACCACTCGTAACATTCCGAAGCTGAAAATTATCGAGCGCTTGCGTCAGGTGTTTTTATCAGCTTCGGAATGTAATGAGTGGTTGAAAAAATGTATCGATGCTTAAACTACGCTCGAGTTATATTTGAAACGAGACTATACCTTCTCCCTTAAACATCAACTTTAAAATAAATCTTCAACTTGCATAACACGGCCTAGTTGTATTGCAGCGGTTTCTTGCTAAGTTGAATTCACAATTCCTGTTTGCATGAAATGATGAAAGCGTACAAATTGTTCCCAGAAGCACTCACTGATTCTTTTAGTATCTGTAGGAATCCTATTTTCTACTGTCGTCACCATAAATAATGTAGTTTTGTTTCCCCCAACGATCTATCACAAACCGAACCGAAACCGAAAGTAAACCCCCCCCCCCCCCTCGTGAAAGCAGATTGTCAGGACGCTTCAACGAAAGTAAATAACTGTTTTATTTTTAATAATCAAAGTGTTGCTCCTGGATTTAAAATAGAATATAATCCGTAACAATACTAGGTTTTACGACATTTATTATTAATTTATTTCTAATATTTTCGGTTAATTCAAGTACCGTTCATTATTACGGTTTGGGGGTTGCCTCGATCGTCACGCTCCTCGTAGTAGCGGCCAGCGGCGATAGGCCTAACCAGAATGGCGTAAGGCGCATCGGCGGAAAACAGACTTCAGTTACTTTGGCAACCAAAGATTAACCGCACATCGCCGAGACGTTAAATAATGTGTCACTTAACTATCAGGTACGTTGCATACGTTTTGAAATTGGTTTAGACCTACCAACTCAGTTCTTTCATACTTTCTTTATGCAGCGTATAAGCCAAGATACAAGACGAGTCTAACGTTAATTCAAGATGGAGGGGTGCGGCTGACGATTTAGTCTGATAAAATACCGTGTGGTCGTGTAACCGTGTTAAGGAGGTGTGATTTGGTTGGTGGTTGCCGATTATTGGCTTCCCATTGGTTAATGGTCGTTATAAACTGATGAAGGTATATTCTCAATACAAAATATATTCAGTGTTGGTATCGGCTCTCAGTACTCGTTTAAAATCGGTATCGGTTGGCTTGGCAAATACCGGTTTCGTTACATCCCTGATCACACTTATTTGTAACGATTTACATAGATATATTTACGTAACCTATACTAAAACTCTTTTTTTCTCTGTCTCCCAGGAACCATGTGTTGCTGCAATCTGTAATCGTATCAAGTCAGCGCAGTTCCCAGTTTGATACGCACAACAGCAATGACTATGGTAGGCCTAACAATTTCTTTTGTGTGTAACATTTTTCTGACCTATATTCAATGTACGTTTGTATTTTTATTTAGGTTTAACGTCGTAATTTTAGACGACGGAGATGAAATGCACCCCACTCCCCAACTTATTTTCGAAAATTGTTTAACCCTCTCCACCCCCCTCCCTCTCTTCGGCCTCTCACAAGTTGACTTTTTTTTGTTGGGACCCAAATCACTTAGAGCAGCTCGATGAAGAATTGCTTTTCTAAAGTATTTGGCCCTGCCTTGCAAGCAGAATAGCATGTGTGATTGAGTTACACAATATGGCCGCCGAGAACTCCAATTAGCAGCCTTTTGCGGCTGGCTGTTACAACTCCCCCCCCCCCCAAAAAAAAAAAATTATGTAAAACTATGCAGTTGACATTAAAGTTTCGTCACATACAGCATCAGTTGTACCGAATATGCAGCAAAGATGGGTCCGGCTGGCTAGTTAAGTGTAGGCTATCACCGAACTTTAGCTGAACTCCATTTTGAAAGTTACTAAACCCTTTGAAGCAAAGGAATAGTTAATGTAGTGTCGGGGGGGGGGGGGTAACCCCGAGTTCTCCGTTTGATATCACGACTCCAAACCGCCCAATAGCTTATCGGGAATCCTTGACGAGTTTTGTTTTAGGAAGCTAAGCATTACTACGCATGTAAGCATGAGAAATATAATAGGCTTAAAGCAAGTCATGCTGAGTGTTTTCACCACGACTAGTCGCTAGAGAAAGTAAAGAGTTTTATTGTGACAGCTTTTGTTTTTGTCTTTTTTTTTACGAAACTTTTTTTTTTAATTTAAGACTGTCCCCCCTCCCCCTTCCCTTCATTTTTTTTGTTTTTGTAATCAGAAATTGGGGGGGGGGAGGGGAATCTAAATATCCCGTTTTGCCCCTGAATTGACGAGGGGAAAATCCTTCGAGTTCGCCTGCAAGTGCCGGAAACCACTCAAAAGTTTATTGAAGGTGACCTGAGGTACAATACGCCAATCTTGTTTTTTTTTCCGTCTTCCTCGGGGTTCTCCGGTCTCCCTCCCCTCCACCTCCCGTCCCATTCCCGCGTGCGTCGTCGACGGCACCGTCTAGGTCGACGCGCGCGTCCTCGTGCTCCCGTTCTCTGCTGCGGTAGCAGTTAATCCGTCGCCGCCGTTGTTCGGGCATCTGTTTGCCGCCGCCGTGCCGCAATGTATGCAAACGATTGGGGCTCAGGCATTAGAAGGCGAGCGTGTCGCCCGTCGTTGTAGGGGACTCGGGGGCCCTCCTTAGTATTCGGGGCCTGGTGCATGAAAAATGTTATTACCGCCCGGGAGACAGGCGCGAAAAAGGCTGCGTTCTGCTGATAATGGCGAACAATATTCCCACCCCCTTATTTTCAGCCCGAATTTATGTGTTTTTCTTGCCGTTCTAGAATGGGTTGCAAATTTCTTGCCGCCAAGACGAGTGGCGTTTCAGGGGGTCTGGGTTGGGGAGGGTTGGGGGAGAGGGAAGGGGTGCTTCCGTCGTCCAATCAATGGTGTCGCTCTTCAAACACGAGTTGTCGCCCTCTTCTAGCCCCCCGCCCCCCCCCCCCTCCCTTGTCCCCCAATCCGCTCTTGGGCTTGGAAAGAAATAATATACTTTTCCACTTTTTTGTTTATAGCGTTGGCAGCAAAAAGCGTCGTATCTTGCGTGAAGTTAAAAACAAAATGGAACGGTCCCTATCACGCTGACTGCCACCAAAGGCCAGAGATGTGCTGTGAGTAAACTTAGTTTTTTAAGAATATTAATAATTGTAGAGATTATAATGTTAGTTAGCAGTTTTCAGTCACAAGTGTGTTTTTTGTCTGTACCAATTTTATTCCTAAACCATGCGTAATGGCTGTTTGCTGTGACGTCACCATGAGTTAGCCAATGACGAACGAGAACAACGGCTGTTTGGCCGTCTGATTGGACTAGCCCAGTCACGTGATATGCACGTCTCAACAAACGGCCACGGCGTGTGGTACAGCTCTCTACAAAATGTTCCTTCTACCATTCGTAGAATTCTGCAAAAAGATATACAAACCGAACTCCAGCTTTGTTTCTCAAAAATTTAGGGTTCTCACTGCTGCTTGACGGGACGGATGTCTCTCTCATGGCATCTTTTACGGCAGGAGCGAGTAATTCGTCAGTAACATAAGAGAAAGTGAAGCGAAAATGACGTGCCATTTCCGTTGTGTACAAGTATGGACAATCAGAACCTTCCTAAACGGCCGAACAGAGTGAACAGAAGGCACCACTGTTAGAGACAGTTTGGCTCCAAACTTGATGTCACGCGTGCGCAATGAAGTTGCGTCAGCCGTTCAGTACCTTCCTGACTACAATCAGAGCTCAACAAACTCAACAAGCTCAGCAGAGTATTCGATACGTCATACCTTCACCGCCACCAGACCTGGCTAATGGATTTGACCAGGATTGGCTAAGAAATGTGACCAGGCGAGAGCAATGCAAAATTAATTAGAAACCATCTGGGGGAGGTGTTCCCGGTGGTGGAGGTTTGAGCATGCGTGAGTTAAGAGTTTTGCCGGAAACGATTAATCACTGATGATGGTTGACGTCAATAAAGCCGTATCAACACGGCTGTTGTAGGGAATGAGCCAAATTGTCACCATCAGTGGTGCGTTTTGTGCTCTCTGTTTCGTCGTTTAGGAAGGCACTGTACGACTATTTCAATTTCATGTCATTTTCGAGGAGCACGAGTGATTGACAATGTGCCCTAGGACAACCCGCAGTGCACCAGTCTTGTCATGGCAGAAAAGTGACTTAAAGGCCTTGAGATTTCACCGAGACTTCGTAAATTCTCAATCAACATATTATCCCAACTGTGACACTATTTATGCTTCCTAATAGTTGGCAACCGGTCCCATTCCCGTCACTATTTTCTTGCCTAGTCTTGTAACACGCTATTTACGAATAGCAGGGCGCACCTTGTGTGAACGCACACGGTGCACCTTGCAGTTACATAAGCTGCTTGGCGTCCTGTCAACTTCCGTCTACACCGGAAGTTGGCCGAACGCCAACAGCCGGGAACGAGGCTACTCTATTGTTCAAACCAGTTAGAGCCGGCTCCAACCTGTTAGCGGTTACGCAACGTAATGCCTCCGGCGACTTCTATTGTTCTGGCCCACGCATAAATACGAGGGCCTGGACCATGGGAGGCCACCTGGTGTGGGGCAGACGACTCGAAATGTTGTCTCCCTGGACTCTGCTAGGATTAGACCAAGCTCTAGACGTGAGCATTAGACTTGAGTTTAATGCCTAATATGTTTTCTCAGTGCATAGTCCCCTAGCTATGCAGTAAGGAGGAAATTAGGTTTTGAGATTATTCTTTGATTCAATCGTCTACTCCCTGAGTACGTCACAGTCTTACTATCTGGAACTCGGCACTTGTATCTATGGTTGGTACCCCTTTTAACTCTTCCAAAGCAAATTTAGATTTTTTTTTTCCGTTCTAGGATATTTCGGTTGGGGCCTTCGAATACTTCGACTTTTCAGTCACCTTTTTTTTATAGTAGAGAAATTTTGTCGAAATATTTTTTATACCTTTCAAAATATTTTCGACTTTACCCATTGGGCGTAAACTGCTTGAAGTACAACAAAATGTTTCCTTCATGCCAGAAAAAAAATACATTAAAAAAACCGGTAACTTTGGATAAAAAAAAACATGCCTCTCTGTTTTCAAGTAGACCTTAACTATTTTTGGAGTTCGAAACTTAAAGCTAAGTTGGGGTACGAAGAGCCTTTTGAACTGTTACTTCACAGAGAACCATGCTGGGCTGTGCAGGCTTCTTAAACCGCATTGGCGTGAACAGTCCTCTTAAACTTCCTTCACAGAGATCAACGTTGGACTGTATGTGCCTCATAAACTGTTCCTTCTCAGTGAACCATGTTGGACTGTACTAGCATCTTGAACTTCCTTCCAGGCCTGTCATCTTACGGCGATCTTGTACTGTAGACGAGCATTGACACCGTGTCTGGGCCTACCGATGATCTTGCTCCGTCGGTCATTGATTGTCCCGTGATTCTTCGGGTGATTCGGGCACCCTGGCTGCGTGTCAGGAAGGCAAGGGTAGCATCCTAGGCATGGCTGATGAGCTTATAAATGGTGTTTGACTGGACTCACTTCCGTAGTAGTCTGGCTGCCCCTCTTGTGCTCCTCTAGTTCGGGATGTTGGCTGTGGGCCTGCGAGTCTGGTGAGTCCTGCTGAAAGAGTTTGAACGTTAGCGGCTTGGCACTACCTTGAGCTTGTTCCGACGGTCTTCGGGCTATGGACGGGTAGCCTGTCGGACCGTGTTCGAGCTTGTGCAAGTGGACGATCCTAACATTACCAGCTTTCAGAACTCTTGTGGCTCTTGGACAATAGCCCATAGGAACAACATTATAGTTTGTTCCACGTTATGCTTTCAGAAAACTGACTGTATGATGCAACGTTTCCTTCACTACGGTTGCAAACACATGTGAATATCACACATGTAGAGTCTACACAGTTACTGTTATACAGTCTACGAGTGGAATACTTACGTGTTTTTGTACTCAAAGCGGCAGGAAACGTGGTATCATACAGTCAGTTTTCTGAAAACATAATGTGGAACAAACTATAGAACCGAAACGAAAAAAAATCTAGCAGCAAAACTACTTGCCTTACAGTAAAATTTTAAACAAACGTCACCTTCATTTTTCGCGTAGATTAAGCACACAAAAAACTGAGAAGATTCCTTGGGTCGCCCTGTGTGGTTCCATCATGTTTAGTGGTTTGGGTGAAAATAGCATGGATTTTCGATGCATTGTAAACAAAATGAATTTTTTTTAAACCAACCAAGAATCTTCCTAGAATGTTCTTGGCATGTGAGAGATGATACATCCAGCTTTACGAATGAAAAAAAAAAGGTCTTGATAGAACAAACGTAGCTGGTTCCACATCATTTTGAAAACGTTTTCTTTATTTTAGCAGTGAAGGCCCGGTTAGGCCTAACTGGGTTGGCGGCCGAGCTCTTGCTATTGGTCGGAGAGACCTGATTCCTGGTAATGAAACGGGCTTGCTTTGCATGGCTCTCAGTACCTTCCTAAAGCACCGAACAGAGCGAACAGAACGCAGCACTGTTACAGACAGTTTGGCGTCAGCCGTTCAGTACCTTCCTAAACTACAATACAGCTCAAGGAGCTCAGCAGCTTATTGATACGTCATACCTTCACCGCGACCAGACCTAGTTAATGGATTTAACCAGGATTGGCTAATAGATGTGACCAGGCAAGAGCAATGCCAAATTGCGAACCATCTCAGGGAGGTGGTTTGCTGGGATGGAGGTTTGAGCATGCGTGAGAACAGTTTTGACGAAACGGATTCGTCGCTGACGATGTTGACGTCAATCAAGCCGCATCAACACGGATATTAGCAGGGAATGTGCCAAACTGTCACCAATAGTGGTGCGTTTGGTTCGCTCTGTTCGGTCGTTTAGGAAGGTACCGTCTGTCTTGGATTGGGAGTGCTTAAGCAGTTAGCGAAGTGTTTGTTGTTTTCTGTTGTTTCTTGGGATACGTTGACTGTGGCGAACGGGTCTGGTGACGCTCTGCTGAAAGAGTTTGAACGTTAGCGGCGTGGCCCTACCTTAAGCTTGCTCCGTTGGTCTTCAAATATGGATTAAACTAGGAAACAGGCTTTGGGCCTATTGTAGGCGGAGCGGAGAGAAATTTATTTTAAATTTGTATTGACTCTCATTATAATGCCTTCGCAATACTTGGTAATGGTCCTTAAAAAGCTGGGGGTAATACCATTCGGCTGCATTTGAGCTGAAGATCTTTGCTGGTGTTTTTTTTTTACATTTTAGCTTTTTTTTTAATTTTAGGTAGGCTACGTTTCATATAAATTTTAAGTTGCTTTCGTTTGCTCCCACATTTAGTTTCCGATTCGTTATTTGCAGCCTTTTACGCCATCGCCGCCGTGTTAAGCTGGCAAAGAAAGTGCCACCGTCAATGATGCCTACATTGTTTATATTTCTTGCAGAGTATCTTTCTTAGATTTAAAATATTAACAATAATAAAACATTTAATTGCAGGCTAACCAATTGTCAGTAACGATAGTACGATAATCAAAACATTCAAAATATCCGCGGCTTATGGAAGTTTTAAAAGTCAGCGGCTTGCGAGTCGCTTGGCAGCGGGGAACGCTTTCCCATTGAAATAACAAACGGGCAGCGTTTCCTCTTGCAAGCGAGTCGCAAGCCGCTGACTTTGAAAACTTCCCTCTTCCTACGCCGCCTCCTACGACAATGTTGAAGCGCACACCTCTGGCACGTACTGCAACGGCGTTC
>JAHWFP010174981.1:0-19424 GCA_023313725.1 Lithobius niger
GGGCTAACTGCGTGCGTGTGCATTGCCGTACATGTAAGCACGTTACACACTTTGTTTGGGTTCCTGGTCCTCTTCATAAAGTTTGTAGTAACTATTGGGACTTTAATTCTCTATCTGCGTTATGGTCTGCTGCCAAAGTCATCTGATAACGCGGAAGGGGTTATACGCCCCACAAAGACTACTTTCTTCAGCCGCCCATCCTTTATACAATCCTTACTCTTTAAGTTAGCCTTACAAAGGCAACCTTCCTGTCACTGTCCTTATCAGTTCTAAACATAATCGCACCCAAAGTACTGGTAGTGATACTGCATTCCAGCACAATACTTTTGGCAAGCACTGGCCGGAGAAGGAGTTTACTTTAGGTCCCAAGGATAATGGCCTGGGGAGAAAAGGACTATTTCGCTGCGTTGTGGCATTGGCGGCACCTTTTCTTGGGTCGGCATTGGGCTCGCTCGAGGCACTGACCTTTCGATCCAATCCCGGTTCATTATTGGGTGCAGAGGCGCGCGCTACGAATCAAGGGCCCACTCTAGCCCCAACTCACGATAAGCCAAAGGGGTCAAACAGGGGCCCGATAAGGTCACTTGGTAGCTTCCCCCAACATTCGTCTAAGGGTGCAGGGAGGAGCGCAACAACGTGAATGGATGTTTCAAACGAATAGGGAGGGTGTGTGGGTCTCCGGTATAGATGTAGAGCAGAAGAAGGTAAAGAGATGAAGAGGAATTTAAAGGAATCTGGAGTAATGTAGACGATTGTAGGAACATGTAGAGGAATGTGGAGAAGCATAGGAAAATGCATAGAAATGTAAAGAAATAAATATGAAAGAAATGCCCAAAAATGAAGTGGAATGTGGACAAATGCAGAGTAAGAGGTGTATATAAAGAGGTGAATAAAGAGGTGTATAAAGGTGTATGTAAGAGGTGTATAAATTATGCTACACGGACATTATAGGCACCGGAAACATAGGAACCCCATTTGTTTAACGACAAAGTTTTCAGGTAGTATAAAAACACATGCAGTCAAAACACTAGACTCGTACAACACAGTCGCTTTCACTGACGGACTGGCCAGGAAAGGGCGCCTGTGCCATTTGGTGGTGGCGCCTTGTTTTTCTAGAATAATTTATTTGTACACCTGATTAAGGGATGGCTCCTCCAACCTCAGCTAAAGGAGTTTGGGGGAGCACTGTAAACTCCCCAAGCACGGTTTGGTGCTGAGCCTACACTTCTTTCAGTGTTCTATTGTGATTTGATTTGGACTCCATTCATTAAAATATCTTCTGTATTTCAAATAATCCTATTTTTTCGGGGTTGATTTTCATAATTTTAACGCAATTTTTTCCTTGAGTGGAGGGTAAACAAATAGGTTGAAAATTCGGAGGGAGAAAGTAGGGGGGGGGGGGGGTATGTGCCTAAAAAAACTGATAGACAGCTGTAAAGGACCAGAAATAGGCCAATTCCATTTCTTCAGGTTCAGGTTGGTGGGGTGGAAGATGTAAAATGTAACCGAGGGGTGCCCAAAGTTTGACAGCTAGACGCGCTTGTGCTATGGCACAAAGGGCACAAAGGGCACTACGGCCACTCTGAGCCTGGTCGCTTTCTTGAGCCATCTTTCTAATGGCCGGTTTTGTAACTGCCCTTTTTTGTTTAAGCCGCTACGTATTTTTGGCTGTACTGATAGTAAAACGCCCCTGACGACGTTCTCTTTCGTTGTTACCACCAGCAGTTTTACTAATTTTTGTACTGCTATAGTTCTTCAGAAATCCCTCTTGTTAATGGTTTCTAAGTCGTCGCCAACATTGGCTTTTCCTTTCTGCAGTTTTCCGGTTTCCCCACTTTTTTTGGCTGCTTATTTAAGCAAACTAAAGTGCGCGCGGCCTATCTTGAGTTCGCCGCAGAACGAACACAGATAATCGATTGTACGTTTTTGGCAGCAGAGTGCCTTGTTGATATCCAAGATGGTTACAAAAACAATGGCGGCCGTTGATCAAAGCCGCTCCCTCCAGGAAGACGTAGCCGCGCATATAAAATACTTGCAGGACTCAAGACGCTCTGCGCACACAATAACTTAAAATTTCCGTTATTTCCGAAATTCAAAATGTGGAAAATGTAAGGGGAATGTGCAGGGATAAAGAAAAACTAAATGCTAAAGGATGAGTGTCCACCAATCACAGAAAGAAAGATGCATCAATAACGATTTCATGATGCTGTCCAGCTAAGCTACCTTGGCCACCTTTCCCCTGGTTGAATGATATCATTACTTTCAAAGATCGACCATTTTTGGCCAAACAGCCAAACAGCAAAGAAAGCAGAGCCCACTCTATTATGTCGACAGTGGAAGTGATGACGGCCCTAATATTATTTTACTACGTGTACGAGAAATGTATTACAATTTTATGATATTCTATTAAAATAGGAAACGTTTATGTAATATTTATGAATTGTATGGCAAGTGGGGGGGGGGGGGCACTGGTCAGTTAAATTTACCATAACTGTTAAAATTCGGTCGCGCTTTCAGTTAACAATGATATTTTTTGTAGCCGGGAATTAAGCTACCATCTGGTTTCTGCAGCCAAGCTAGCACCTATTTTGTTGATGCGTTGATCCATCTACCACTGCTCGAAACGAGCAAAAAAAGGTGCGTACAATACATGCACCACTACAAATTGCAGCTAGATCGTAGGGAAAAGAAACCTCACTCTAGCAAATTGCTTTAGCACTGTAAGCAAAAGAAATGCACGGTTCATTAGCACCTGCAAAGTCTTATCCAAGTACGATGGTACAACGTCAAGTTGGATGACGAGGCATTTAACGTCGCTCTCCCAACAGCCAATCGTATGCATTATACTGGTATCATTGAGTAACCCGCTAAGTAACCCTCGTGGGCTGCTGGGAAGATCTTGTAATATAGTGCAACTGTATAGAACCTGTAACCGAAACTGTGCGCTTCGCATTGAAGGCATTAGCGATTCGGTTCTGGGCCTATTTCCCCCAACCAACACCAAGGTTTTGTCCGAATAATTTGAATTCCTTTTTTGTGTGATTTATCCCTGGTTCGGGCCTCTCACCCAACCAATATCAACGTTTTTTCCGAATAAATTGAATGCCTCTTTTTTGCTATTTACTCCCGGTTCTGGGCCTCTCCCCCAACCAACACTAAGGTTTTGTCCCAATAATTTGAATGCCGCTTTTTTGTTATTTACCCCCGGTTCTGGGTTTCTCCCCCAAGCAATACCAAGGTTTTATCCGAATAATTTGATGTCTCTTTTTTGCTATTTACTCACGGTTTATATGAATATTACTGCACTGTTACTACATATTTATACACTATGAATATTACTTGTGGCTTTCGTTATCGTAATCCTGAATCCATGTCTGTGTTCATGTCATTCATTCAGTAGTACCAGGGGTCCTCAACAGATCTGGGAACCTCCGAATTTGTAAACTTGGTCATCCCGCTATTTAATCCCTTTTTTACAACACAAGTACATGATGGGAGGGGGTGGGGGGCACCTATGTGGTGTCTATCGGGGTACTACACAAAGCGATGGCCACCACATATATCGCCACATAGATATGAACTGAATTTCAATTTATTATTATTATTTAGAAGCAAAAACAAGGGCAGTCATAAAAGTGACAAACCCTTAGACCACAACAGCAGATGCCCGCAAATGGATAGGGGCCACACCAAACTGCACATATATATATTACTATAACAATAAAATAAAAACACAAAAGAAGAAAAGCAATTCAGGTAAAAATTATACAGATAAGAACAAACAACAAAAAGTACGAGAGTGATCCAAAGAAAACAATAGCACAATTACTACTACTAAACACTAAACACTAGTATTACTAAATACTCTGCCGAAAGAAACGAAGAATGCAAAAAGAAACAAAAAAAGTTAACTCAAAATATTGAACAAATTTTCTACGGTAGATGGGTTTAGATCACGTAGCTGCACCTGAACAAATGTTTCTTAAATGATCACATCTCATTGACACATAAATTGATCACATAGATGGATCACCCCATAGGTGGCCACGCAAGGATCATAACAATTTGAAACACGGAACGCTAAGAAGTCATGTTCATCTTGGGATCAGTGCTGGTTAGTATTCCCAATATGGCGGCATTCGATTTACTACACTTTCTTACGCTTGCTCGTCATAGCATTGTCATCCCCTTGAAAATGCATTAAAAGTCCCTTGCATGCCATAAGACGTTATTGCTTATTCTAAAATCGATGGGCACTTCAATTAGGGAGTAGACATTGTGAGTTATTAGCCAGCCTGGAAGCTATTTACCTAATTACCATGAACATTTGCGTTGTTTACCGATACAGTTCATCCTGCAGCTAGCGTCCGTGGTCTGACTCTTATATAATACCCAGACGTGACGTCAGGATCGATTACGAAATTGATTTTTTCTATGGGGGTCGAGGGGTGAGTGGAGGGGGGGGGGGGAGCGAAGTTATTTTCGTTTAGCTTCATCATGAAGGTTATGGAAAGGTACTTTAGTTGTAGGAAAACTGGACCATGGACGGATATTTTGCAAAAATATTCAGAGCGAAATTCGCTGGAACTCTTTCTGAAATGACAACCCGCGATTCAAACCGACGAATCCATTGATTGAAGATAGTAAGCAAATCTCATTTACCGACTTCTTTATCGAAGTCACTCAAATTCTAGGCAGTGGCAGCTCTACGGTGGAAGGGGAGGAGGCGGAGGTGGGGAAACCGCTACACCCTTCCCCCCTTTAAAAGTGTATCTAATTTATAGGCGAAGCACTTCGAAGATCACGTTAATCTTTTATGGGTTACTGTACGGTGTACATCATATTCTAAAATACACAATGACAGCTACTTATGTGGTAACGTTTAGTAAGAAAACCAATTGGATAATCAAATATTAACAAATAAAGTATTTAAGTTAATTCCTACATATTTACATATTTACAATCGGTTACGAGTTCATAAGTTATGTAAGACTGTCAATAAATCTTAACCATAGCTTACCCCAGTGTGTTACTTTTTTTTTGTACTTTTACATTTGTCCAGAATGAGAAGGTTCGTGGAAGTATTTATAACTTTCTACTCCATGAAAGGAAGGTCACAAAGTGAGTCCCACAATCTGTGTAAAAATCTGCGGCGTCGCCAAAGTTTAAAACAACCAAGGACATGGTTCCTGCTCCCCTCCCCAACGAAATACATATTTGTCTTAATAGCACATTGCAGCTACATGTTATTTGTAGCGCATTGCTATCCACTGCTCCTACTGCTATAAATTCCTAGATCCGTAACTGACCCTTGACTAAAAATCCAGGACACGTTTATAGCTGCTGAGGCCCCAAGGTGCTCTGGGATTTTGTTGCCATGCCGAGTATCACGGTTAATAGTAACCCTGCCTTGAATCGTTAGAAAAAAAAAGAACTTGAAACACACGAGATCCTCCATAATCTTTGTGACATCCCTATCGAGCTCTGGACCCTATGCCAAGATGAGAGGAGAGGTCATAGTCTTACTATTTGCAAGGAATACACACGATTGTAGCTTGCTAGTTCTTCCCTTTACTCAGAAAACTGGAACATGTTGCCATAGCGTATTGGATCGCTTCCCCTAATCTAAAAATATGTTTAAAAACCATCTCGACAAAATCTATTTCGTTGTATGTTTACACGAGCCGGGCTTATGAGATCCTTATCTTCACTCTCTTCGTTCATACGTGGGTCGTAATGCTAAGCTACACGCATTTTTGTTCGGTAACGTCAATACCTTAGAGAAGCACCACTGTGCGACGCCATCTTGGCTCACGTGGCCTGTGACGTCATAACCACAGCCAATGGGATGTGGTGTAGCGTGTGACGTCATTTGAACATACAGCCAGTAGGATGCTTCATGCACCGTAGAGGTAGCTTGGAGGTTTCCATTTAACCTGAAAGGATAGTTATTTTAACAAAGCTAAACAATAATATTTGCCTTCAGTTTGGATAATACAGGTGCATTACGAAGACAAATTTTGCCTTTGGTTACTGTGGTTCGCAATTAGTAAGCGTAATTTAGTAATACGGTAAAGTTCAGTTGGCAACTTTCAATTCTTGGTATCTCTATTCTTCACATATCAATTCTTGGTAAATTCTTTTTAGTTATGAAAGCAAAAGGAACGAATGATTTGAGCGAAGCCAGGGTAGCTCCATATGTAGTCACTCATATATGAGTTTCTCTGTGGCAACGTCGCGCCAAAAATACTGAACTGAATTTGATGAAATGTTGTTTTCTGACCAAGTACAACTCGGAGAATGTCTTGTTTGGTTTTTCAGATCGAAAATCGGGTATATTTTGGGCCGGAAATTAAGGGAAATAAACTTGAAATTGCTAAAGACCGATTACTAAAGACCAATTGTTAGTAATCGTTTTTGTTGAGTATCTAGACACACGCTATTGTGTCGCGCCAAGTTAGGCAACAATCATCACAACAAACATCACATCAGTTCAATTGTCGAGGTTGTAAACCAATGTAGCGCGGCGCCATAGCGACAGTGTCTTATATGTTGAAGCATAGTTGGGCACATTTCAGGTACTTGGGGAAAAATAATAATGCGGTACAAAAGCTTAAATTGCGCTGAAATCGAGAGCAATGACCCACCTGACAAAAATTAACTCGTGTAGGAATGCCAGCTAAGCTGCTTTCAATGCAAAATCTGACCCTCAATAACGTTGTAAATGTGTTAACTAGCTAGCTAATCCGCTCATCCCCATGTTAAATCCCATAGGGTGATTATTCATCGATACCGAGATAACGGGGAGGCTTCCAGCTATGAAATTGGACGAATGGGTGCAGTACAATACGAACTGCAGACCTTTTATGGTTTGGAGCCTGGGGGCGTAACAGAGATGGCGTGGGAGGGCGCGTAAGTACGAAAATATTGTTATAACCATTGTTAGTATTGTCGACATCGTCGGCATAAAGAGGTGACTAAGTTGACAAAGGTTCGGCCTATTGGCAAAAGGTAGTAGCAAATTGTTGAAAACCAATTTCTTGTTGACATGGCACTTTATAGTACTCATCTGCACAGTAGTGGAGTTGAGCCAATACACAACTAAAAAAAAGGAGTGATATCATATCAAAAACCAAAACTGGTAAAAGGGGCCGCCAAGTTTCGAATGGTTCGGCCCTTCAAAGGAGTGATATCAACACACCAAAACATTCGCCAACTTAATCGCACCGAATAATGCTTTGGAAGTTAAATGAAAACTTGAACATTGCTACCAAAAGTAGCAATGTTCTAGTTTTCATTTAACCTTCGAACTATTAAGCGGTGCGATTAACTTGGCGAATGTTTTGGTGTGTTGATATCACTCCTTTGAAGGGCCGACACATTCGGATCTTGGCGGCCCGTTTTACCAGTTTTGGTTTTTGATATGATAATTACAACGCGACAAAATGTGCTTTAATTTCGTTAAAAATTAAGCGTAAAAAAATTGTCGAGGATTCACTAAACAATGAAAAGGGAGGGGGAGGAATGAAAAAAAATTAAGGGAGAGAGGGGAAAGGAGAGGCGAAGTAGGGGCAGGAGAGAGGAACAACAATGTAGACACAACTGCTTCTCTCTACCTCGGGGAAACTGCCGTTCCCCTGAACAGATATAATCTCACGTTCCGCTCCTTTCAGCACGTAATGGTGGCGGCAAAAGGGAGGGAGAGGAGTGAGGATCGGCAATATAGATGCAGCTTGTTCCTCCCCACCACCTCGGAGAAACTGTCATTCCCCTCCAAAGAAATATTCTCCTGCTAGCTGCTCCTGTATTGGGTAGCCCTATACTCTTGTTCAAGAAAGAATGTTTTTTTTATATGGGCATTTCACCGTTCTATAATAGAAATATATGTATTATGGATTGCTCGCTTCTGTTGGAACCATCTACGTTACAACAGTGTATCATCTTTCATTCATAACGAATGATGGATCGTACAGAAGCGAATAGCCAATAATACACTTATTTCTATTAGCACACTGAAATGCCCGTATAAGGAAAACATTCTTTCTTGAACAAGAGTATATATAGTATCGTTGCTTCAAGAGTTGGTTGTATAGAGCAGTGACATGACATAGTATTATTGTGTATAACTCTATGGTGGAGCCAGTAACTGGGTTAGCTGCAAGGGACACTGGAGGGAGAAAGGAAGATCGTCTTATTGAAGCCAATGCTATTAGACTGGATTTCTTAGGCCTATATAACGCGCGATTTTTGTTGTTGGAGAAAACAACGTTTTTTTAAGCCTAAGAAATCCGCTATCAAAGCACTGTCTTGACTAGAAGTGCCGTTTTCCCGCGTACTTTTTAATCTAGTGCACCTTGTAACTATGCCCTCCAAATGGTATCTCATAGCCAAAATGACGTCACTTGACGCTGCTATATAGATGAATTGCTGCACAATTGAATCACGTAATTCACATCCATTTGTTTTGTTCGATTTCCCCGCCAAGAGATGACGTTCGGCTTTTTGGTGTAGATACCGAGTCGCTGGGCTCGAGGGTACCGTACTCAACTCACTTACAACAGCACGGAATGCCACTCACCGAATTCAATCGACACTTGTGACCAACATTGACCGCATGAACGTCCGTTTCCATTTTACATGTCAAATGTGAACTGCACATGTTTAATCACACAAGTGTTTGTAACTTTTGTTTTACGTTATAAAATGCTATAAAATTTTTTTATGGTATTATCTGCTTTTGTATTCTAATGATGGTAATAACTTTTAAAAAAAATGGGTGAGGGTGGCTCAAATGTATTCGTCGATGGCTCCCCAAGACTAGCATACAGACTATACAGTGACTAATCTTTCTGTAATAGTTGATTACTAGCAAACTATCAGGCTTAGCTCGGGTATACGCGCAATCCCCACAAATTCCAACAGTAATTAAAATTCCAGGGGTCGTAGAGTTCTACGTTTCTTTGTTTCCTACTATTTATAGACCAATCCTTTTTTTCCTACTTTTGGGAACCATTACTCGTTTTTCTACTTTTCTTGGAACCATTTCTTATTTGTCGGCTTTTTTTGGAACCTTTCCTTGTTTTCCTACTGTTTTGGAACCATTCCTTTGTTTCCTACTTTTTTTTCTAACCTTTCCTTTTTTCCCTACTTTTTTGGAACCATTCTTTGTTTCCTACTTTTTTGGAATCACTCCATCTTTTCCTACTCTTTTGGAACCATTCCTTTGTTTCCTACTTTTTTTTAACCTTGCCTTTTTTTCCTACTTTTTTGGAACCATTCTTTGTTTCCTTCTTTTTAGAATCATTCCTTCTTTTCCTACTCTTTTGGAATCATTCCTTGTTTTCTTACTTTTTTTCGAACCATTCCTTTTGGTTTCCTACTTTTTTCGAATCATTCCTTGTTTTCCTACTTTTTTGGATTCATTCCTTCGTTTCCTAGTTTTTTTTGGAAACCTTTTTGTGAAGTATTTCTTATTTTCCTTCTCTTTCCACATTTATTAACGCTTGGTTCCCTCCATCTTTTTTTTAGTGAGAGTCTAGTTGACAGCAAAATAGAAGCACCAAGTCAATAACAAAATTTGAAAAATCCAGAAAATGCTTATTTTTGCATGCCTGTACATCTTTCCGGCTTCCTCAAACTTTATTGTTCTAGATAAAGCACGTTACCAACTGTTAAAAGTTAATAGACAAAGCTTGGTTAATTTTTAAAACTAGTTTTTAAGGAAATTACAACTTTTCCCTGAAAATGAAGTGTATGAATCGCCATCATTAATAACGTATGATGTGCGTGAGTGTATGTGTGCGTGTACCTTTATTCCTCTTGAACCAAGGCACCTACCAAGATGAGAGTAGGACCAAATTCCGCTCCCGTTAGGCTTATTTTTGTAGCTTCACTTGATTTTATAACCCTCAAATAAGCGAAAAAACCTCCAAGAATAACACTCATGACGTTTGTTCATGGCGTCACAGTTTTCTCATGCAAAGTTTATTATGCCTGAACAAACTTTTCCTGATAAAACTATGTCATCACGAGCAGTGATGAAATGCATGCGTGCTTAGGAATGTGATGGATGAACTGTGAGCAAAAATTACAATTAGTTTGCGTCGAAATAATCAGTACATGATTTTGTGATGCTCTTGGAATCGAAGAAATTACATTGCTTGGATCGACGCCAATGGAGTGAGGAGATGCGAACGATGTGGCTAGTCTATTTAATCCATTTGTTCCAACACACTAGGCTGCCTCAAGAGAGTCAGTAAATTTACATTAAAACATTAATTCAGTTATAATTAAGTGTTAAGCTACAAATTGTTGTATTGTATTTTCCTACTAGTGTTATAGTAATACTTTTACTACAGTCAAGAATTTATAGGCTTGGGAGGAGAATTTGTGACTGTGACCCATACTGAAACGTCTTGGATACATTCACATTAGTTCAGTCTTAGTTTATAGAGGGCGCCACGTGTTTTATGTGGGAATTTCTACTCAGTTTTCAGCCTAAAATTAAACTAAACTAAACGAAACTAGCTTATATTTAATTATTATTTAGCCTAGCTTAGTTGTAATTTAGTTTACTTTAGATTTGGGCTGAAAAATGAGCAAAAATTACTAGATAGAACACGTGGCGCCCTCTGAAAACTCGGACTGAACTAATGGGGACGAATCTAACGTGTTTCAATAGGTACTTTTTAGAGTTACAAATTCTCCTCCCAAACACTATAAATTTTTGCTACAGTGCATTGTTTCCTGCATGTATAAGGCTTAACGTTAGAAATTTGACGCGTAGTCCAGTTAGCCGCCGATTCTGCCACCATTCGCGCTGCGAACACCCCGAAAATGAACTGCTCTAGCATGCGGACTGAATTGTGAAAGGTACTCGTAGCGCGTGATACGCGGATTTTAAACTTAAAACATTGCATTGAAACCAAATTGTTAAAGTTTAACAACAAATTGCTACATGCTACGTACCTCTTTGTCCATTCGACGACAAAACAAAGTCTCCGGAGGTTTAATTTCATGAATTTCAAACAGAAGAAGACCCAAGGTATACGTGTGTACTGTACTGCATAATTACGCTACGGCGTTTTCTATTCTCATTAAAAATGTGTTAAATGATCTTTTGACGTAGCAGTAAATCGTCCAAAGACGTCCAGAATAGTCACCATTACCGTAAAATAATGCCCGTTTGGTGCTGCAACACCGATAATCTATATAACTAAGATCGTAATATTAGTTTGTTTGTATGTGTGTGAGTGTGTGTCGCCAGATCACCGTGATTCCCACTACTAATTTTTATTTATTTTGATCGTGCGTCCAGACGGAATGTCTGCCAAACAGAATTGTCTGTTTTGTATAAGTAATGATTCAAACTGTGTTTTCAACAAAGAGGCACAGTACGGCGGTGACGCCACACGTTTTTCCAGTCACAATATTTTCACGCAAACAGGATTTAGGCCTGTATGTCTCTTAACCCTGAATCCAATGAAAGTTTGGCTAACTGCTAATGGCAAATCACAGTATTTTCATGCAAACGGTAAATCGCTACAATGCTCTATAAAACCGACCATATACTGGGGGCTGCCCTAGTTCTAATTATGAGAAGATTACCGAGTTTTTATGCGTCCCGCTAACATTAATCAATGATGATTTGGGGTAGTTCGTTCTTCGTGCTTCCACTTCAGCGCATCGCTTGGACGACGCGTCTCGCTTGCTACGTGAAGCCGAGCGTTAAGCCTTTTGCATACAGGCAGCCACGTACAGTGCTATAGAGCAGTGACATTTGCCGCCATATTGGCACCAGTATGGGTTTTGGAGGGCATAACTACAAGGTGCACTACATAAAAATGAAGGGAAAAACAACGGAAGAGCGGATTTCTTAGGCTTAAAATAACATTGTTTTCTCCAACAACAAAAATCGCGCGTTTTAGGTCTAAGAAATCACTCTTCACAGCATCGGTTTCAGTATGACGCCCTTCTGTTTCTCTCTGCAGTGCCCCTTGCAGCTAACCCATTAAGGCTCCACCATAGAGTTAGACACAATAATACTACGTCGTGTCACTGCTCTATTGTGTTCTAGATAGCGGTACATTATTTGTATGGTTGTATTGTAGTGGAACTCATTATGACACTTCTGTATAGAGCAGCGTCAAGTGACGTCATATTGGCTACGAGACACCATTTGGAGGTAATAGCTACAAGGTGCACTAGATTAAAATGTAACGGAGAAAACGGCATTTCTAGTCAAGACAGTGCTTTGAAAGCGGATTTGTTAGGCTTAAAAAAACGTTGTTTTCTCCAACAAAAAAAATCGCGCGTTATAGGCCTAAGAAATACAGTCTAATAGCACTGGCTTCAATAAGACGATCTTCCTTTCTCCCTCCAGTGCTCCTTGCAGCTAACCCAGTTACTGGCTCCATCATAGAGTTATACACAATAATACTACGTCGTGTCACTGCACCATTGGGAAATGGACGATAAGATCACCAAGAAGGGACCGTCATGAAATTGTACGACCTACAGTAAATAAATCCGCAGTATTCATAAGACTCATCCGCATTTTGTTGTACCCGTATATATGCTTTCAATGGTCATGGCTACCAATCCACGCAATGATAATCTATCGACGTAAGAAGATTGGGATGTACGAGGAAAGAACTAATAAACGAAAAGTTTAACTCTTCTTGCAAAATACAACTGTCAACAAAGCTGTGAGCGAGTCCTGATAATTAGCAGTAGTCGTACAGACAAATCCTATTATTTAATTTAAATTTGCATCAGAAGTTCAAAATGAAATAATCAGTCGTAATAGCCCTAGTGTTGTGGATGATATGGCTATACTGTTTTCGCACGAAGCCTGTAACCTGACATTAAAACTAATGAATGCTAACCATTTTGCAATAATATACCGAGCGCATAGCGCGAGAGGTATAATTTCAAATTAATTAGCATGAGTTAGTTCTAGTCTGGTTACAGGCTGAGTGCGAAAACATTTTTAGCCGTATTATCCACAAAAGCTAGAGGGCTGTTTTATTGGAGTATATACCAATTCAAAATAAATAACAACAAAAGGGAGCAAACATTCTTTATTTTTATTAATATTTATAACATAGTACTACGTTTTATTAGCTTACCAATTTATCAGTTCATAAAATTATTTTGTTCCAACGAGAAGTTATATAGGCGTTGCTGCGTCGACGACTTCCTCCCATTAAATACGCCGCATCAACCATGCATTGTTGAAATCCGCCGAGAGATGGCGCTGTGTGAGTGCCAATATTAATTTTCAATCATTTGCTAATAATTACCATGAGATCAAAAATCTAAAAGACTAATACGGTCAAATTTAAAATTTTTTATGCCAATAGATCGCTGAAGAAAAATTATACGATGCTAGCCTAAAAAATTATAAAGTGTGATGTTAAAATACGAATATCATAATGAATATGTTGACTTTTCCAGCTGGTATATATACGAGTCAAAAGCCGCTGTCGTCGGATTGTAGTTTGCGTCTGTTTTAAAGCAACATACCGCCTGCCTCACAACACCCACGCGACGATCACATCCGCGTATTTACCACAGCTAAGGTCAACTGAGATGGTAGCTTCGTTCCTCGCAACGAAAACGTAGCTAATGTCTCAATTGGCATTGCGCCTAATAGACAAGCCAGCGTGAACCCATTGATTGTGTCGTCACAAACCGGAATGATACTCGTATTTTAAAATCACAATTTATAATTTTCTAGGCTAGTGTCTAATAATTTTGCTTCGGCGATATATTGGAATAATTAATTTTAATTTTTACCGCATTAGTCTATTAGATTTTAGATCTCATGGTAATTATTAGAAAATTAGTAGATGTACACACAGAGATGAAACGTCATGATTATTGTACGCGCGCAATGCATGATTTAGTGACGGATCGTTAGTAAATAAAGTTCCATTATATTCAACAGAAAATCTCCTATAGACACCACATTTAAAAAAGGATTTTTAGCAAGGGAAAGACTAACGGTAAGGAAACCTTTGGGGCCGTACTTGATGTGGGTGATAGAAAAAAAAATGGCTCTGGGAGGTATATCCCTTTAAGCTTAGCTCGGCAAGTTGCGCATCAGGTGATTATACACCACTCCTCTACCTTCCACCATGAGAGCAGGCGGGATATACTCAGATATAACGTTAACCATAATTTTCGTGAATAATCATTGTTATCCCAAACGATCCCACCCACCCCCAACTTTATAAAGGGGTAGAATTACTGTCAGATGTAAACTATCTCGTATGGTACCCCCTTGTGGTACTCCACCTTCACGCTGAAGGCCTTTATCAGAAATTTATCTCTACCGAACGTCTGCCTGATGACACTCCTCTGGCACTTGGGTACTCGGTGAGACAATGATAACGCAAAAGCCCATGACTTCCTAGCAAAATTTAGACCACCTCCTACGCACAAGTTTATTGGCAATCTCCCATGACAATTCTGTGCTAGACAATTCATCTTCTCGTTTTAAATCTTGTAACCATTCAATACAAATTCACTTCTACGATAAGCTGGGGAAAAAAAAGGAGCTCCATTTTACCAAGAACAGCAAGAAACTTCCATTTCTGCTTAAACGCCATCAGCGCCTCTGGAATAGAATCCATAATCCCAACCTTCAAGGACTAAAGACTAGAGACTTTCAGGACTGTCACTCGAAACTTTAGAGCAGGCAGTTTTAAAACTTAAAGGTACACTCCACTCCGCCTACCTTATAACAGCCACGCGCCGATCGTCACATGCGCATGCTACCATCCCACCATTTTACGAGACTTTGCATAGTAATACAAGGGCAATACGAGGAACGCAGCTACTATCTTAGTTAGCATTGGTCGTAGTAGACGAAGCAGCATGAATCCCAGTTGGCGTAAACCGGAATGATTTTAGTATTTTCAACATCTCACTTTATAATTTTTACCGCGTTAGTCCTTTAGATTTTTGATCTCATGGTAATTATTAGCAAACGATTAAAAATTAGTACATGCACACACACAGATGAAACCTCAAGGTTATTGTAAGCGCGCAAAGGATCATTTAGTCACAGGATGCTAATAAATATAGTTCCCAATATTCAACAGAAAATCTCCTAGACGCCACATTTTTAAACGGATTTTTAGGAAGGGATTGACTAACGGTAAGTAAATAGAACTTTTGGGCCGTACTTGATGTGGTGGATCGAGAAAAATGGCGTTGGGAGGAATGTACCTTTAAATTTCATCTTCCTTCAGTTTTTTTTTTATTTCAAAGCCAGATTCTTTTCAAAACTCTAAGTGGTATTGTATTGCCAACGCCATATGCTTTTTCCAATTGCCACAAAACCAAACAACCGTACCCCCAACTCCACTACACTAAATTCTTAACGACTCTTCAAACTTCAAAATATCCCTTCTTCAACTAAATGCAAAATACAATCTTTTCCTGGTTGATGACCACTCACGAAGAATGTTCACTCATTTCTTTTGCCTAAAAACCGAAGCCATTGGTGCAATAACTTTATTTGTTCATGAAAATTAAACGGTAACTGGCGAAATGGTGGAACTTTTTCAAACTGATAATGACACAATATTTTCACTCAAATACGTTTAGGTCACTAACCTACCGCGGGGTACTACACATTTTTTACATGCCCCTCCTCACCTGAATAAATGATGCCTTCAATTTTTTAATTCTTGTGACTTCTCGTCTCATCTCGACCTTTAATTTTAAATTCTCGTGGCTTCTCGTTTCTTTTCGTCTCGACCTTACATCTTAAATTCTCGTGACTTCTCGTCTTGTCTCGACCTTTAATTTTAAATTCTCCTGACTTCTCGTCTTGTCTCGACCTTTAATTTTAAATTCTCGTGACTTCTCGTCTCGACGTTAATTTTAAATTCTCGTGACTTATCGTCTCGTTACGACCTTTAATTTATTCTCGTGACTTCTCGTCCCGTCTCAATCTTTAATTTTAAATTCTAGTGACTTCTCATGTCGATCTTAATTTTAAATTCTCGTGACTTCTCGTATTGTCTCGACCTTTAATTTTAAATTCTCGTGACTTCTCTCTTGTCTCGACCTTTAATTTATTCTCGTGACTTCTCATCCCGCCTTAATCTTTAATTTTAAATTCACGTGACTTCTCGTCTCGACGTTAATTTTAAATTCTCGTGACTTCTCGTCTCGTTGCGACCTGAAGTTATTCTAGTGACTTTTCGTTCCGTCTCAATCTTTAATTTTAAATTCTCGTGACTTCTCGTCCCGACCTTAATTTTATATTCTTGTGACTTCTTGTCTTGTCTCGACCATTACTTTTAAATCTCCTGACTTTTCGTCTCGTCTCCCCCCTTTAATTTTAAATTCTCGTGACTACTTGCCTTGGTCTCGACTGTAAAAAATTTCGGCTTACCTCTATTCATAGTTTCTCGAGGACTTTCTCGACTTTCCTTGACATTTTTTCCTTTGCAAATTGTAATGTTTGATGGCTAATACCCTATGAATGACGGGTAATACCCGCAACAAAATTATAAGTTTTTAGTTTCGTTGTATATCTTGATGACCCTCAAGGTTATAGATTGGTGGCATTTGAATTAAACTAATTTTCCCATACTGCCACAAATGGCGCCGCGGCTTTCCCATTAGTTCGGTCGCTTCAGTTCCACCAAACGTCTTTTTTCCCGTGCCTCTTTAACAATTCGGGAGCACAGAAACAAATTAAGCTCAGAATCGGCTTGAAGTTTACTTTGTCTGAAGCAGTGGGTTTCGTACAAAATAGCAAATGAGCTTCGAAAAGTTGCTGCAACTGCAAATTCTAAAGTAATTGCCTCAATTTGGTATTCGTGGTGACACTAACTAATAACTTTCTTCACATGCGACACAAAATATAAATTTGTGTAACAATCAACGAAAAAGTGATGAGCAATTTTTTGAATCGACCGTGGTCTGATGTACGTTAAGGCTAAATTGGCTCTTACATCATGCTGTGAAATGAAAAAGCAGCCAACTTTAAATCCTGATGGAGATAGCACAACCACTGATTTCTCAGCTTTCATGTGGTCTGTCTGAAAGAGAGGGATTAGCATCCCGTATCAACCAACAAGAACACCGATACGGTAATCCAAGGGCTCGTTTAAGATAGTTGCATCGCTGCGACGTTAATTAAATTTTGCATCGCTGAGCTGCGACGTTAATTAAGTTTTGCATCGCTATAGCAAATTTGTGACGAAAATTGCAATGCGAGCCGTCCAAAAGTTGCGATAACGTCGAGATTATTGTTATTTGTCTCGTCTCGTCTCGATCTCGCATTCACTCATCTCGACTTGCAAACGGACAGTTTCGACCTCGTATTAAGATAGGATGAGGGTCGAGAAAAACTCAAAATATTCTCGTGTCGACGGCAAAACTTCACTTGACAAAATAGCCGAGCTGTACGTTCTATAAAGACATTAACCACAAATGGTTGTTCCCTTCTCATTGGCTCTCAGCTGCTTACATCTTTTTGCCATTTTGCAATGCACTCGCCTGTTTACTTTCACAATATCCTCCGTTCAAAGGATCTACCAACCAAGAATCCCCATATCAACGTAACCCTTGCACCCAACCACCATGTGGTCCCCACCAGAGATGTTTCAGGCTCATTTGTTCTACTACAGCTTGCCTCAAACTCTGCTTGATAAGTTCTCCTCGAGGCTTGATAGAGCTTTGTTTCTCGGCTATGGAAAAAGAAATATGGGATACCTTTTGTACGTCATTGGCCATCATAAATTCTTCACGTGCGGAACATCAGATTTGATGAAAACATCAATTGTGATTCCCTCATGTGTCTAGATAATTGAATCCCTACACTCTTTATGGATGAGTCAGATGATGACCAGTCACGTGCCCGTACTAATCCTAATCCGATTCGTGAAGATGATCCTCCTCTTCCCGTTAATCCCCCTACACAACCTTTACCCATAACTGTGGGGAAGACTTCCTGGAACAACTAGAGATGTAATTGATGTACATCGAAGAGCGGACAAACAACTAATACAAGGACCACACCAACTTCGAAGACGTCAACCAGAGACAGCTAAAGCCGTCAAGACTGGACAATGTCAACAAAACATATCACAGATGCTCAGGTAAATAGTGCTACGATCTCCGAAATTAGCTACAAGGACACAGGGAACATTGGGAGTGGTCAGAGTTTTAAGCAAGAAGTCTGTGCCACCATCCTCGACCTTTACAGAAGACAAAACCCATGCTGCTTTTGAAATGCAATGTGTGAATTTATCAACCCCCAAACATTTTCTGTATAGGCTAGTAAGGCTGTTGAGTCATTGAAGTAGAAGAACGCAATGCAATCTTAACAAAATACTATTGCCGCCAGAAGGGTTTGGACTTTTGTGCCAGGACACCCTCCTAAGTCATAAAATCATAATGGGTATGTACGAGAAAGCTGAGTTCCTGACGGATTTTTCACGAGGTTGGTATCTGCATCTGGTCAAGTCAAAGATGGGTGAATTTTAACTTCCCGTAATTCGCTAATCTAGCATTGCTGATCCTAGCAATTGCATCTGCTGAAAACCTGGTCATTCGTTTTTAAGCCATAGTGACAGCGTACAGTTTCAGTGACTTCCATCGATTCAGATACCTATTCTCCACCAGGTTCTTCTCAAATGGGGAGAGCACGGCGAAGAGTCTATTTGCTTGCTTAATAAAAGTCTTTATACTATCTAGCAAAAAGTTATAGGAATTGGTTTTAAACTTTCACTAGCATTTGTTTTGTTTCGGCCTGGGTTTGTTTCGCCCGTGGTTGTTTCCCAGTTTTCGGTCGGTGTTGTCTGAACGTTGTCTGCGACAGACAGTTTTTCCCACCCTTCCAAGCTCTTTATCTTCTAAAGAGTAGGGTTAAGAGATGCGCAGCCCCACACACGGGCATTTTCCGTTTAGGGCTCCCCTCCCGACTCCCAGTTTCTCGCTTTGGCTTGAGCGATCTGTACCTTGTGAAAAATAACTGTCCTTCGTGCATAACGTCAATTAAGATTTGTCTCCGAGATTCCGGCACAGAGCAAAATGGTAGTCGAGGCAACAATGTGCCAATTTCTATTTTTCAAGGTAACAATGTAGCAGTTTCCCGAAGCGAAATAATAGAAGAAACGGACATGCTCATCCGTTTTCATTGAAGAGGTTGGGGTTCTTGTCCGTTTTCTGCTTTGGGGGTTCTTGTCGTCGTTTTTGCTACGAGACTTTGGCTTATAACCTACATGTATTTAACCTACGTGTATTCAACCTACGTGTATTTAACCTCCGTGTATTCAACCTACGTGTATTTAACCTACGTGTATTTAACCTACGTGTATTTAACTTACGTGTATTTGACCTACGTGTATTTAACCTACGTGTATTCAACCTACGTGTATTCAACCCACGTGAAT
>JAHWFP010174981.1:19434-42819 GCA_023313725.1 Lithobius niger
ATTTAACCTACGTGTATTCAACCTACGTGTATTCAACCCACGTGAATTTAACCTACGTGTATTCAACCTACGTGTATTCAACCTACGTGTATTCAACCTATACCTATATTTAACCAAACTGCATCCATCACTGTTTTGTCTCTTAGTTTGTAGGTGAATGCCAAATTCACATGTGCAACGAATAATGAATTCATTCATAACTAGATGTGTAAATTAAATGCACTTACCGAAATAGTAGAAGTAAATCACGGAGCTGTTTGGATCTAGAAGTTTTTAACGTGAGTGAATGCAATATCGTGTAATGCAAAACATGTAAAAAAAAAATGAAATCAATATCTTCGGGGTTAAGAACCTTGATAAGTGTGGACAATCTGCAAGCGTGGATCAAAAGCTATATAAAAAACTAAACAGTTCATTACGATTTGCGGCAAACACTGGTAGATTTGACGTTCAATTTATTACGATGCAACTTTCCCAATTTAATCGTGATCCAAGATTACCTCATTTGGCTGCTGCAAAAAAAAAGGGTACTTTGTTGTCTAAAGGGAACAGTGGCCTAATGTTAAATTTACATTTGGGTTTGTTAACGTTTCAACATGCAAGTTGGGATAGTAATGAGGACAGTTAGGGTCGGACAAAGAGGGGGAAATAGTATTTGAATATTCGCCCCCCCCCAAAAAAAAAATTCGAATATTAGTTCAAAAACAATTTTTTTCCCATGTATAGGCCCCTCCCACATCATACCTCCCCAAAAATCTGTTTTACATTAAATATTAAATGAAGTTCATTTTAGCCTACTAGGCAATGCCTAGTCATAACAAAATGCCAAGTACATAATCAAAAACAAATTAAGAAAGAAAGATGTTGCAACATCTTCAGTTTCAACCTCTTTCCCCCTTCTACGTTCTCTTCTATACTTTCCGTCATTTGCAAGAGTTCACAATCCAAAATTCATGGATAATTCCCACTACAGCATAGCTGGGAGGAAAACGGAAGGGAAGAAAGTGTAGTGGGGACTGACTGGCATGGGACAAGTCCACGAGAAAAAAACACAAAAAAACTTAAACTCAAAATATACGGAAAAAAACATAGAAACATGTACACATTTTTGCCGAATATTCGAAAGGTGAATATATCCTGTTCGAATATGCTCGTAACAAACTAATAGTCGAATATTCGAATATTTGTCAGACACCACGAGAACAGCAAGTTCATGTTTGGCTATTGTGATTGTATTGGTGAAATATCAACATTTCGGAGATAAAAAAAAAAAACAACAGGTCGTTGCTCCATCGTCACGTGAGATAGAAATTGCTGCAATGACAGATGCTTTAAAAGATTTGATGACAAGCCAAGGACTTTTGTCAGAATTGGAAAAAAAATTGACTTAAGTTTCCGATTAAATGTTGTGCAGACAGTGAGTCTGCGAGCCAGTTGATAGGTCCATAAATATTTTATTAGAACATTACTTCAGAAAAGTAAACTCTGTAGTGTCTGCAGAGAATGAAGTTTTTAAAGGAAACGTCAAATCGAGCTGCACAAACACCGATAACATGAGTTCGAACGTAATGACGAAAAAATTGTACAGTATGAAAATAAAGTGTTATGAAGGAGGAATAACCAGAAAACTAGATTGGCATTTCAAAATGGATTTCATCAATTTAGACCAAAAATACTGATATCTACCCCAAAACAAAACTTGTTAAGGATTCCCGCCAAGTTTTTCGGCCGTGTGAAGTCGTGATATCAAACGCCAAGCTCTTTCGCCAAGCTAATCCCACCGACTAATACTTCAAACGTTAAATGAAATAATTGAACATTGCTCTGTAAGCAATTTTCATACATTTCATTTAACGTTTGAAGTATTAGTCGGTGGGATTAGCTTGGCGAAAGAGCTTGGCGTTTGATATCACGACTTCACACGGCCGAAAAGCTTAGCGGGAATCTTTAACAAGTTTTGTTTTGGGGTAGACTGAATATTTACTGAAATATTTTGTAGAGACTAATACAATTAACATGCAGCATTTTGATGTAAGCGATAAGGATAGTAAGGGAAATACAATTTGTTTGTCATTTGCTGCAGTGACAACCGTAAAAATTTACTTATTCATAAGACAGAAACATGGGTTATAACTACATTTTCAAAGGAGATTTTTTTTAATGGGGGGAGGGGGTGAGTTTTGGGAGTAAACTATATAGTAATAGTACATTGTACCAAATTTACAAAAAAAAAGTGGGTATAAAGCAATTATTGCAATGGTGTTTTATTCCAGATAGTGGTGATGCAGTGGCAAATGTTTGGAACTGGTTATGGCACTTTGATATATAGGAAAATTGAAGATAAGGTCACCAAAAAGGGACCATCATAAAGTTGTACGACCAACAGTAATTAAATCCGCATTATTCACAATAATCATCTGCATCTTGCTATCTCCCTACACTTTCACCTTGTTTTATTAACAAATTAAAAATTAGGTATAGCTATTTTTAGCTATTTTCCAAAGAGGAATTCTGAAAATGAAATGTAAGGGAAAGTAACAGAAAGTACGTAAATATGAGGAATCCGTGCCTAAATATTTTATTTTTTAATAAATCCAGCAGTGGGAAAAGAAATATGAGGTAGAATTTGTTACTTTACCGTTATATTTGATTTTCCACTGCTAGATTTATTAAAAAATAAAATATTTCGGCACGGATTCCTTTTGTTTTTAGCTATAAATTTTTATTACTTTTCCTTACATATTTGACTTTCAGAATTCGTTTTTGTTCCTAAAGCAGCTGCAATTATTGAAATTTTGTTCAGCCTGTCTACACAAGTCAAAGGAAAAATGGAAATTAACCATCAGCGAAAATTATACACTAGAAATACCGTAGTTCAGTAAGCCACCTTTATGCACTTAGGTTCCGTCAGAGTGGCCTGACTCGGATTCGAACCGGCTACCCAGTTCGCCCCCAGATCACTTGCATTGCGCCTTAACCGCTATGGCCACATCCTCCATTGCCCGTGGAGGATGTGGCCATAGCGGTTATGGCGCTATGCAATGTTCTGGGGGCGAACTGGGTAGCTAGTTCGAATCCGGGTCATGCCACTCCGACGAAACGTAAGTGCATAAAGGTGGCATACTGAACTACGTTATTTCTAGTGTATAATTTTCTCTGATGGCTAATTTCCAATTTTCCTTGATACTTTTTACAGCGATTTATGTCTATTTATTTACACAGTACAAAGACATTAGTTATTAGATTGAAACATTTATTTATTGGCCAGCACTACAATTTTAATTCAGTTTTCATGGATTGTACACATCACCTTTACCACGACGCTGTGTTGTGTTAAATCAGGCGTGCATTGAACAATAGCCTTGATTTGTACATTTCATGAATTGTCGGTTGCGCGTCGAGTAACGAACATTAATGCGAAATATTAAAGTTCTGTCTACGCATTCAAGAAAAAATCATACACATGCTGAAATGTACCATTAAAAGATTGGACTCCAGTCTAATGTAAACACATTTTTGAGAAGACAGAAAATTGAAAAGATGTTATTCTTCCTCTCTCCAATTCGTGAAGGTTCTTTCGAACTTTGTATGAGCATAACACGTGGAGGATTTTATTGCTAAAAATGTCAATCAAACGGGCGACCACAAATGAAGTCTGACTACCTCATCCCCTATCCCCTCTTTCGCTTTCCTACAATAATAAGAAATTTTTCTACGGCGCCCCCAAAATGAAATGAAACCTCCCGAAGCGAAATGATAGAAGAAACGGAAGCCATTAAAAAAATGTGCCTTCCTTTCTGAAAAATTCCATCCCCCTACTTTACGTTATAACATATTATTTCATAAATGTAATGACTGAGCTGGGGGGCCATACTTCACACATTTTCTCCCATCTTCCGTAATGGTATTCATAACTTAGTTATGCCTTGAGGTCTTTTAGGATCTTTATCCCGAGACGCCCGTTGTTCTCAAAATTAACCTGAAGCATCCTTGTGGGTACTATTACCTGTTTACTCGTTAAAAAACATAATGGGAATTCACGAGATGCACCTGATATACACTAAAATAAAAAAATTTCAAATTTCGAATTTTTTCACTGTACATTTTTTATTTTTAAAGCTCTCAATTAACAATTTTTAAATTTTCAAATTTTAAAGTTTAAACTTTTGAATTTTTATATTTTTAAAGTTTTGAATTTTTTTAATTTAAATTTTTTTTTATTTTATATCTTTGAATTCCGAATTTTTAAACGTTAAATTTTATGTTTTTGTAAATTTTTGAATTGTGAATTTTTAAAGTTTTAAGTTACAATAATTGTTTTATTTATAATTTTAAATTTTAATTTTTTGATGCTAATTTGAAATGTTTTGATTTTTCAATTTTACCCAGAAAAATTTCAGAAACTGTTGTACAGTTAACTGAAACCGTGCTTGTTCTTTGTGGGACTTCTGCTGTGGCCTACTCATCCAAGTAGCATATAGGAATGTATGTGAGATCGCTTGCACGTACAACAGCTAAATATCACTTTATTACTGCACCTATTCTATTTCATTTTGACCAGAGAGTCAAAAAAACCATCCTTTACAAACGAAACTGCCAATACAGCAACTATTATTACACTGACCAAACTCCGGGAGGGAAGCTGGGAAACTTTAGGGTTAAGTTAGGGTTAAGAGGCTTGTTTAGGTTGGGGGGAAGAGAGCCTAACCAAAATTGGGCCTACTTTGGCTGGCCTGAAGGCTGACTCCCTGCTAAGTCTCCTAGTTATGGGGATTTTTGGCTGTTAGGCCTCTAGATAGGCCCAATTTTGGTTAGGCTGTATTTCCCCCAACCTAAACAAGCCTCTTAACCCTAACTTAACCCTAAAGTTCCCCAGCTTCCCTCCCGCAGTTTGTTCAGTCTAATAATAGTTAGCTCTCCCACAGTTTGTTATTTTTCGCCATGGTGCCGAAATCCGGGAGCAACTTAATTTGTGAGTGGGCGAGAATGGGTACTAAAAGTTGCCTCCTGACAAGGCAAAACTCACAACAATCTTGAAATTCAAGAAAAAAACCAATGCGTGCGCTCCTGAGAACTACTTTATTAACTTTCAGCGGCCTCATCTATATACGAGTGCTAGTTTGATTCGAGGCTCCACGAAATTTGTATAGGAAAAAAAAGTTACGTTGCATGTGCACCTTACTTGACCCGGCATGCCCTGTCAACATGAATCTCGAGGGCATTTTCGCCCTCGAGGGCATTTTCGCGCGCTGTTATAGAGTAAGGCCCATCCTGAAATTCCAATCGAGAAACCTCCGAACTTTGGAATACCAACAGATTGTCAGAATAGATACAGATACAGTTAAATCTTATATTTGCTGAAGGAACCTTGCAGCCTCTCAACTTTCCCTAATCTCTACCACTCAAGCTTCTGCTTGCCCCCTCTGGTCTAGCCCTGAAATCAGGTCTCTCATCAACAAAAAGAAAAGAACTTATCGTCTGTTCACTACTAACCCTACCCCGGCTAACTTCGCCCATTACAAGAAGGCAAGGAATGATTCCGTTACCGGAATCAGACAGGCAAAACTTTCCTATGAAAGGAATATTATGCTTAATGCTAAACGTAAACCAAAAATTATTTTTTCTTATCTTAATAGGGACAAGAAAACACAGCCTGCCACCTGTCTTAGGTGTGACGATGGCAGTACCATTACTGACGACAGTGCTATTGCTGAAAAACTCAACAATCACTTTGCCGCTTCCTTCCTTTCGTCAAGACCCCACGCTTACTGTTGACACTTTTCGCTTCTCTAAACAAGACGTTGCTGATTCTTTCCGTAAAATTGAGGAAGATACTTCTTCTGGGCCTGATGAGCTTCCCGCATTTTTTCTTAAGAACTGTGCTGACTCCTTAGCTGAACCTTCTTTTCATATCTTCTCTACTTCTATTAACACGTGCTGTTTCCCTTCTGAGTGGAAGATGGCTAACGTTACTCCAATACCAAAAGAAGGTTCTCAACACATTGTCAATAATTACCGCCCAATCAGCTTTCTTCCTATTGCCTCTAAAATCCTGGAGGGTTTTGTTCACAGGACTATGACTGATGAATGCCTTGAGCTTCAAATTCGTCATTCTTCTCAACATGGCTTTATTTCTGGACGCTCATGCCTCACAAATCTACTTTGTACCTACGATCAAGTGTCTAATCTTGTCGGTAAGGGTATATCCCCTGCGACATTATTTTCTTAGATTTCAGCAAAGCCTTTGACTCTATCGATCACAGCATCCTCATCAGTAAGCTGCTTGCCTTTGGGTTTAGGAACTCAATGTTTCCTGGATACAGTCATACTTATCTTCAAGAAAACAACGTGTACAACTTAGAGGAGCTTTTTGCACCTTGGCTCTCTGTCACCTCCGGAGTTCCTCAAGGGTCGGTTCTCGGACCACTTCTCTTTAATATTTTCATGTCTGACCTGTCTGCCAAACTGCAAATTTGGAACATAAGCTATGCAGATGACTTCAAGTTGCTCGGGCATGCCAATGATGATCACTTTCTTCAACTCAGTCTCAACTTTGTGTATAACTGGGCTAAACTTAACCAACTTTCTTTGAATCCTGGGAAGTGCAAAGTTCTCCACTTCGGCTATAACAACAACCGCAACAAATATTATCTCTCTGGTCAGAAGCTAGAGCAAGTTACTTATCACCGAGATCTTGGTGTTATTGTTGACGATAAACTTAAATTTGATAAACATATTGATAATGTCACTCGCAAAGCCTTCCGCAAAGCTCACTATGACTTAAAAAGATTCTCATACCTCGATTCCTACCTCTTTGCCATGCTTTTTAAAACTTTCATACGCCCTGTCCTTGACTACTGTTCACAAGTTTGCCGCCCTTGCTATTCCTCTCACCTTGACAAACTTGAAAAGTGCCAGCGTAGACTCACCAAATGGTGTCCAGCTGTTTGTAAACTCACTTACTCCGATCGACTCCATCTGCCTTCTGTTAGAAGAAAGATTTGATAGAGGAGACGCTATTCTCACCTACCAGCTTCTTCATGGTCTTCTCAATATTGATTATTCCAATTTTTTTCTTCTTAGACCTAACAGTACTCGTGGACATCATTTCAAACTGAGGGGAAAATTATCCCGGCTCAATATCAGACAACGCTTTTTCTGTGAGCGGGTGGTCAACCCATGGAATTCTCTGCCCGTCTCTGTTGTTTCTGCACCCAATCTTTCTTGCTTTAAGGCACGCCTTGATGCGTGGAGGGGCTAATCCCTCTGGGTTCTTTTTTGGGGAAGGGAGGGGGGGGGGGTGTCTTTGAGCTTTGCTCGACGCCGTCTTCTTCTTTATCTTATCTTTAATCAAGGTAGGGCTGGAGTTTTACCTAACTTTTAATGCAGGGTATAAGCATTCTCTAAAAAACCTCCGTAAGCTTGGTAACAGATCGGTCAGACCCTTCTCCCCCTTCGAGACCTTAAAAAAATCTTGCCCTTCCCCACTCAAGGTCCAAAAATAATGGACCCCGCCCCCGTCCCCCCCCAAAAAAAATGTGCTTTTCATGTGCCTATTGAGACTGTCTGCAGCTGATTTCCTGTTGCCAAGATTATAGTGTTCATTGTTCTCCGCAGAACAAACACAGATAATCGATTGTACGTTTTCAGTAGCAGAGTGCCTTGTTGATATCCAAGATGGTTACAAAAACAATGGCGGCCATCGATTAAAGCCACCCCATCCAGGAAGACGTAGCCGCTCACAAACTACTTGCAGGACTCAAGATACACCGCGCCCACAATAGTGGTGCAGCCAAATTAAGTAAGTACCACTCCGCACCGACAAGTTACCCTATCACTAGTTGTAAGAAAAATGTGTCTCGTTTTTAACGAAAAGACACGTTGGGTTAAAAATGTTCTATAAAACACCCATGTTCCTTACACCCATCTTGTATCAAGTTCGATACAATATATGATGAACACACTGTTTGCTTATATGCCCACATCCTTAACTTAGCCAGCACTTGACAGACAGACGAAGCCAAGAAACCAGGGAGCTATGCTTTTCTACAGTGTTTACTGAAAAAAAAACTATACTTGCAGCATTGGTATTAACAGCTTCAAAACCTTGTAACACTCGCATCATTGCTGAGGCGTTTTTAGAAATTTTGACTGCTGAAAGTGCCAATTTGTAGAGCAAAATTGCCAGGTTGGTCAGTGTTTTTTTTTTTTTTTTGCCCCTCGCCACCTGTTGAGATCCTTGCAGGTAGCCAAAAGAGAGACCCTTGCAGATGGCCGAAAGGGAGTCCTTTGCAGGTGGCCATAAATGAGACCCTTGCAAATAGCTAAAAGGGCGATCGTTGCAGGTAGCCAAAAGAGAGCCCCTTGAAGATAGCCAAAATGGAGAGCCTTTCAGGCAACTGAAACGTTTATGACCATCTCCCTCGAGAGGATACAATGATCCCCCCCAATTTCCTCCCCCCGTGATAAATAATGACCGTCTTTAAGTTAGTACGTTTATGCTGTGTTATTATCAGGTCGCATTCAGTTGTTCTTGTTTTGAGTGTCGCTAATTAGTGGCGACTGATTGTTAGAAGCTCTTAAAAGCACTGACTGATGTCAAAAAATGAGACAAAGCCTTGCTCTCGGTAGAATAGCCGTTTTAATCCACCATTACAAAATTATGCAAAATGAAGTTCTTGCGATTTCCATGACAGGTAGACGGGAAATTTGTTGGAAGCCTCCGTGATAATTTAATCTCTACCTAAAGACGCAAGTTAATTTAATGTTTAAGGTTAATGCAGCCCGAACGCAACGGCATTCTCGCTCCGCGCGTTTGTTTATGAAAATGAATAAAGCACTCACACTTTCTAATTACGCGAATGATAAACTTTTCGTTTCCAATGACGTAAACTGCTTCTTATCTTAATTGCTACTCTTACTTCCGGTTAAGCAGCATCTCAGGCGGAAGCGGAAACAGTTTCTTCTATTCTCCCGATATTTATCTCAATTATTGTTCGAGTGAAAATGTCCGACGGCGGGGAAAATATCCTTCCTGCCTTTTCCGAGTTTTAATTAGACTGTTGAAAGTCGATGGCCAGGTAGTCAGATCTGAAGTGCACAGAGGAGGAGATATATTTAGACTGAAATAATAATTTCACAAACCGGCAGGAAGCTATTCCTGGCACGGTTAGTCTTGAGTTCCCCTATAATGCTACGCTTTCTAATGTCCATAATCGGTCTATGGCTAATGGAATGGCACTTAATGCTAATGAGTGCCAGAGCATCATTACTGGATCACAGCAGCTTTTTCAAAAACATCGCATTTATGATCTCAGTCATTACAATAGTACACGTAAAACATGCAGTTCTACTACAAACCTCGGTGTCATCGTCGATCAGTACCTAACTTGGGAGTCCCATATTCATACACAATGTCGTACTACCGTGCAAAGGATTAGATTTCTTTCCCAAAGATTAAACATTTTTTTATGAGCATTAAGACGAAAGTTAAACCTGCCTCCGCCTTAGTTATTCCATTGTTGGATTGGCGCTAATGACCAAGTTGTCGACGCGCCATTAAGCCTCAATCCCCCCCCCCCCCCATTGTTGGATTACTGTGATTCAGTTTATTTCAACGCCACCAAATTCTCCCTCAATCAGGCTCAGAGGATCCAAAATGCGTGTGTTCGTTTCATTTTAAATCATAAGAAGTTCGATGGTGTAAGACACTATCTTAAAATTATCAAGTGGCTCCTTATGGCTCAGAGACGTTGTTTGCATTCTCTCACAATTGTGTACAAGTCTCTGCATCACAGAGGCCCATCTCATTTGTTTACTTTTTTTAATTCTGCCCTGGCTGATCACAGTTATCCAACAAGATTTAGTCTTGGCCACCCCTTCACTCTCTCTCGCTGTCGCACTACTAAATAGGCTACTAAACCTCGTTTCTGGTCAGGGTATGAAGTTGTGGAATGATTTGCCCGAAGCCATTAAAACCTGTCCTAGTGTTGGAGCTTTCAAAGCTAAATTATTCCGTCACTTGTTTAACTCATAACTTGGCCACTATCCCTCTCCCACTCTTTTCCTTCCATTATCTTTCTTTGCTACTGCCTGCTGACATTGTAATTGTATGTTTCGGGTTAGGTTTAAGAATGGGCCCAGCGCCTAAACCACGCCCTTTGTTGCACAATCAATTTTTATCCCCAGATTTTGTTGATCACATGTACTTCCACGTGCTTCAATAGAGATTATTATTATTATTATTAATCAACCTACAATCTATCTGGCGAGATCCTTGCAGGTAGCCAAAAGAAAGCCCATTGCAGATAGCCGAAAGGGAGTCCCTTGCAGGTAGCCAAAAATGAGACCCTTGCAAATATCTAAAAGGGAGACCGTTGCAGGTAGCCAAAAGAGACACCCTTGAAGATAGCCAAAATAGAGAGCCTTTCAGGTAGCCAAAAGAGAGACCCTTGCATATGGCCGAAAGGGAGTCCCTTGCAGGTAGCCAAAAATGAGACCCTTGAAGATAGTCAAAATGGAGAGCCTTTCAGGTAGCCAAAAGAGAGACCCTTGCATATAGCCGAAAGGGAGTCCCTTGCAGGTAGCCAAAAGAGAGACCCTTGCATATGACCGAAAGGCAGTCCCTTGCAGGTAGCCAAAAATGAGACCCTTGAAGATAGCCAAAATGGAGAGCCTTTCAGGTAGCCAAAAGAGAGACTCTTGCAGATAGTCAAAAGAGTGACCGTGCCAAGCTAATCCACCAACTACTTTTAGACGTTAAGTGAAACAAGCGGCTACAGCGACTACCTAATAAGTCGTAATCGGTCTTCTGTAAGGTTCTGTCACTACCAATGGTGAGGCGCACACCTCTATCAAGCATTGCAACAGTTATCTCTATTATATAATCTTAAAGCAGTAACCATCAGAATTGCCGGTTAAAAATGTATTAGCTTTTAAGCTTATTTTACATTTTAGGCATAATTGTCAGCTTTTAGGCCTAATTTTTACCTACAGCTTTAATTTCGTAAATAGCAGTTAACTGAGATTTGGATTGTATAGTAAGCCTATTCATTTTTCCACACAGTTAGTGTTACAAAGTAACACGGAACGTAACCTGCATAGATCAGTGGTAGTAGGGAAGTGACGGGAGAGATGCTGTTGACGAAACCAGCAGTGATTCGTAGCAACTTGACGTTGTCGTGGTAACGTGATTTTAGGCCTAATATTCATTTTTAGGCCTAATTTTGTTAACTGCAGTTTTAATTTCGTAAGTAGCAGATAAGCCTAATGGAGAATTTGGTTCGACGGCAAACCTATCATTAAAGCAACAATGCGACGAGACTATTTTAAACGAAGCAAAAATCCTTTTTTTTACGGCTGCGTGTTATTCTTATGATTTTAATTCGACGATCAAATGTTAATATTTAATTTAATTAGCTCGAAGAAGTCTATTAGCTATAAGGAAGGAACGATGTTTTAATTTGCCATGTTATTTAACCAACTTCTCATAGTGGATTTAAAGTTGTAAACCGTGGTCGTCTCTATATCTGGTACCATTGCGAAGTTGAAAAAAGCGACGGACGGAGAAAGTCGTTGCAATAGTCTTTTCAGCCGGTACGGCTGTACAGAAGACTAAAACATGACCATTGCTATGGGTAACTAATTTAGCAACTTGGTAACAGCTATTTTTGTTCTGAAATCACTACTTGGATTGACTGAAACTTGGCTGGTTCTTTCTACCCTTGTGGGTTTTGTTTCAGATATTACGTCTTTTGTAGTTTTTTTTTATTGGTCGCAACTTATTTTTGCCAGTGTCCTACTACATTGTCAAGTTTGGTCGAAAAATATTGAATAGGAACGGAGATATATATTTTTTTTAAAAGTTTTCCTGGCGTGAGGACTTCAATAATGTAAATCAAAGCCTTGGCTGATTTCATTTGATTTAATTTTATTTCAATGCCTGGCCCGAAGCCTCACGCCCTGTACTCAGTACTACAATAATCAATACCACAAGAATTCATACAGAAACATCGAACAAACACTGCAATACTAGTACCGTAACACTTGTAATGTTTGGCCGTATCTCCATGCGAACACCTAATGACAGTTATTAAGTAATTATCAGCAATTATGGGTCACACCAAACTCTGGGCATACAAGGTTTTCGTCCGTTCCCTGTTGGAATACGCAAGCCCTGTTTGGTCTCCCTATCTACTTAAGGATATTGACCACTTGGAAAAAGTTCAGCGACGTTTTACGAAGTCCCTACAAGGCATGCGGGAGTTACCGTGCTGTGAACGTCTTAAAAATCTTTGCCTCGATTCTTTGGAACTTCGTCGACTGAAGACGGATCTTGCCTTAGTGTATAACATCCTCCATGGTAACTTATCGGTTGACCTACCTTTGTTTGAAATTAGTCCAATAACCTGGACAAGGGGCCACAAATTCAAACTCATGCTCCCAAAAGCGAGACTAAACTGTAGACAAAATTTCTTTGCTGTTAAGTTGTTATCCCAGCATGGAATTCACTGACTGACGAGACGGTTTCAGCCTCCTCCGTTAACACTTTTAAGCGGTTGTTAAATTTGTCCAACTTAACCGAGTTCTCGAAGCGGCCAGAATATTACATAGCAAGCTAAGTTTTTTTTGTTGGGTTAAAGTTTTTAATTTAATTTTGATCGTATTGGATCAGTTAATGCTCATGTGAACTTTTTTATTGGCTTTGGGTTAAACTGTCCTGCCGTGTTTTTTTTTTATTATTATTATTATACATATTTTTTAATTGTAAATAAATTTTAAACTGTAAATTTTACTTTTCATCTCTGTTTTTAACTTTCACTACAACTGTTTCATGCATTTCATTGTTTTACTATACGACTTCCAGGCTGGATGTTAGCGACCTTCCAGGGTCCTTTCCTGACCTGCGTGCAATTGCACCAAACTTTCTATTATTATTATTATTATTATTACCCCGTTCGACAAGTAAAAACTTTTGGTAACATTTGCCAGCCTTAGAACACCGTGAGTAGAAACAACTTTTCCACGTGGACGGACGTTCCATTCTTTGCAACTTGTAACTTGGCTTTTGGCGGGAAGCTTGTTATAAATGGAAAGGACGTTTTACCGCCAGAGACTCTTGCAAAAGGTAGCTACAAGCGGCAGAGATGCTCTTTGTCGTCTTGTAGGACAAATTCAAGTTGATCGATGTCACGTTGTAAATAATTCTTGTTGTAAATTTTGCTGAAGGAGACGAAGTAAATTTGATCATTTGCTTGCAATCATGAGTCGCCCCATTGAATTTATACACTATCAACTGCATCCAGTCAGTTTGCACACTCACAAACAAAACTCACACCACTGAGAACTGTGCTAAGACGAGCCACTGTTCACAAGCTATCACCTTTTCGTAAACGTAATCTTCACTGCGCACAAGTAGTCGCTGTGTACCAGCAGTTATTGCAGCTGACAAGTAGGCACCGTAGTCGCCAATGTGTAGAAGCCTTCACCACTGCACATAAGCAATCTACACTACGCAAGTAGTCATCGCCGCATACAAGTAGTCACCACTGCGTTCAAGTAATGTTCATTGTGTATAAGTATAGTTTTCGTTCCATACAAGTAGGCACCACTGCGTTTAAGTAGCCGCCGCTGTGTGCTAGTAAGGAGGCATTCTCAGAAACGCAGGGACCTGGACGCCAGAGCAGACACTGTTACAAACGCAGTCCCGCCTCAACACAGAAGCGCGCAATAGCTTGCAGACGACTTATGTCATCACTCCTCCTCTGAGTAAGACAAAGGAGGGGCATCACAGAATTACATGAGCCGTCCACCCACAGATCTCCTTCCGCTTCGCATCGTGCTGAACACAATGCAACAAAAAGTGGTCTACCGTTTGTTCAACACTGCACGCAACACAGAGTGGCGTCTCTGCCCACACAAACCGACGCCCGTGACTGGACAAAAGGACATGCCCAGTCCATAAACGAGAGAGAAGTCGCACTATCCAGCCTGGCAGGCACTCAAGTGCAGATCAGGCACCACAGGTCGAATGCAGATCGTGCAGAGTCCGCCACACGCCAACCGCCAGCCACTCTCTTCACCACAGCTCCTGAACCCTGCAGCAGCGCAGAGCCGTACAATGCGACCGCGGCGACAGGACCAATGTCACAGTTATTTTGAGTAGAGAAAATACTCTTCGAACAGCATCGGCTCCCTCATTCCAATGATAACCGCTATGCCCTCGAACCCACGTAATCCCCACTGCAGAAGTTTGGGTGACCAACCACAACTTCCAGCACACCTCAAAAACAACTGGGTCACTGACTTCCATGAACTCAACGGAGCGACACATAACAGACAGACTAGCTAGGGAGTCTGAAAATCGTAAACAAAGGCAATCAAAGGACAAGTACCACTTCCAAAGCAACAGAGACAGCAGCAGGTCCGTATGAGATGCCGGAGAAAAAACCACGGAATGCCTGCTTTTGTTCCATACGGCTGAATCAGAACTATACTATTTTATATTCTGGTTGGCCATTTGCGCGGATTTTCGGAAAATGGATTGATCATGCCTGGTTAAATTTTTATTCGAGTACACGAACCAATATGGCTACCTTATGGCTAGCTTCATTGCTTTCCCAACATGAAAAACCTCTGAATTTACAGGTTAGGAAGATTGTTTGGAATGTCTTCAAATACACCAAGACTCTCTACTCAACACGGATGCTGAAACAACAAATTCAAGAAGCCGGCATTGCCACTGGACTTTCTCAGAGAACGGTAAGATGTATCTTGTAGCAAAAACCGTTCTTACAGCCGAAGTTGGCCTAACGCCGCAGACATATGCAGGCCAGCCGCTCAGTGCGTGTACAAGGTTCCAGTCACCGCCAACGTTAGTGCATACGCGTGACAGGCGATTGTAAACGATCATAAAATACAGCTTTTCGAGTGGCCAACCAGAACCTAAAATAGTATAATCACACAAAAAGAACTAGTAGATTTTGTTAACAAATATAAATACATAAATTAATTTTATGTAATTATAACTTTTCATGCGACCTCGGGCGCTTATCGTTTGACCTTGAGTGTGGAAGACACACTGGGTGCTAAAATATCGGATACAATAATTCAGATTTTTAAAACAGGTTATACAAACTGGATGTGGGGCATTTTTCCCAGGGTATTTTTACCAATGGGTATTTTTCTAGGGGTATTTTTTCCGGGGGTATTTTTTCCGTGGTATTTTTTTCCGGGGGTATTTTTACCGTGGTATTTTTGCCGGGGGTATTTGTTCCGTGGTATTTTTTCCGGGGGTATTTTTTCCGTGGTATTTTTTCCATGGTATTTTTTCTGGGGGTATTTTTTCCGTGGTATTTTTGCCAGGGGTATTTTTTCCGTGGTAATTTTGCCGGGGGTATTTTTTCCGTGGTATTTTTTCCATAGTATTTTTTCCGGGGGTATTTTTTGCGTGGTATTTTTTCCGGGGGTATTTTTTCCGTGGTATTTTTGCCGGGGGTATTTTTTCCGTGGTATTTTTGCCGGGGTATTTTTTTTTTTACCTAAATACATACTGATATGAAAGCTTCGTAATCTTGTGAACACTCACTTCACAGGGGCCCTGGGGAGCTGCGCTTTCCCCATGGCTGATGATTTTTTGAAATTTTGACTGGTGTTAAGCACCATTTTTGAGGCCTATAAATTACTTTTTTCCCCAGTTTTGTCAGTGTGTGATCCCCTTGAGGGGCCTAAACCATTTATGACCATCCTCGAGAGGGACAAAAAAATCCATGACTCCCCCAATTTCTACGCCCCCCCCCCCACCCCGGCGATAAGTAATGATATGGCTCCTAATCTGCCGAGCAGCAAAAGCAGGTGTGAAAAATAAAATCCAAAGTCGCCGTTTGTGTATATAAAGCCGCTCAGAATTAAAATATGAGTGAATAGCATATTAATCCTGTGACAGCTTGCAAAAGAGGGTTGTATTTAGGATGGGGGGGGGGGGGGGGGGTAAAACACCGCTGTGCTTTATTTTCACTTGAGTCAAAATGGTGCCCGACTTTGCTTCCTCACTCTATCGGGCCGCAAAAAAATTAAGTAGGTGGTTCTGGAGAGAGGTATAAAGAAAAATTGATGTGAGCGGGCGGTGTTTTTTTTTTACGTTTTTTTCGTGCTTTTTTAGATGCGGGCGATGGTTTTTTTTTTTTACCAAACAAAACTGTAGCTGACATTTTGTTGTGGAGAACAATATCTGTTTTAATGCCAGGGTCAGCGTGCAAAAGTTACGCATTTGATGTAAGTCATTCTTTAGAGTAGAGTTTTTAGTTGTGATATGCCACTGAACGACCTGAGATTCGTTTCGAGGCGATCACGTGAATGGAGCAAAGAATTGACGTGGTCATCGGCTCCAGGTAATGTTTGGTGGTGAAAGTGCTAATGAGTGATCGGTACTTTTTTTTTTCTTTAAACGACGTCATAAAAAACGTTTCATGCGCTGAGAAAAAAAAAAAACATGCGTGCGCTCCTGAGAACCACTTGATTAACTTTTAGTGGCCTTAGTCAGTTTGCGCTATCGTGTTACTGGTCCGTCAGAATAAGGGCACGTTTACGCCACGACTCGCCTTTGCATTCTCGCAGCTAGAAGCTAGAAATCTCCCGAATTTCCAACATGGCGGCGGTTTTATGTCTCCCACCTCGCAACGAAAACAACCAATAACGTGAGTTCTGAAGCGTCTGGAAAATTATTTCGTCATGGGGAATTCTTTATATCATTGTCACGGATCATGAGACTGCAAGTATACATTCAAACGATGTCGGATTTAACTAATCCAGGTGTCGTTGTTACTATGGCAACGACACCTTTGCTATCGCGATTGAATTCTAGCTGTGAGAATGCAAAAGCGCGTCGCTTAAGCTTTCCTTTTACGTCAAACCTGGAGCGATTTATTTTATGCGCTTCTCAGTTGTTTGGTATTTCAAACTAAACTCTTCTTCACTTTACTGTTGAAAAGCGTATAGAAACAAGTGCGCAATAAATCCCTAAAGATCTGCTCAATATTAACGATGTCTAGACAAGTCACCTCTCTAGACCTTTCGCATCCCTCGGGTAAAGCGATTTTGTTCTCTAAAATCGTTTAACCCGAGCGCCGTAGACCCGACGACTGTGACGTCAAATCGATTGTGCTGCCACCGCAGAGCGAAAAATTGCAAGTTTCCGAATGAAAGCGCCGTCTGATTGAAGCGCTCTTGTCGAACAACCTGGGCAACGATTGGAACCATGTAGACATATGAGGCAGGAGCGGGCGCGTATTAATTGTTTCTTTTATGTTTTCTAATTCCTCCTTTCTATGGATATTGGCTCGCGCAAGAGGAAAAGTGCATCCTCTAACGGAAATTGAATCACGCGGCGCTGGCGTCATGGTGATTGGCTCCAGTGACTTCCCACATTCTCAACGGCTGAATTCAAACTCATTAACAGGGACAGGGAACCGAAAATTAAAGGAACGAAGCGAAACTTGTCGCTTTAAGCCACTGGAAATCTGGTGATGGGCTGTCACGGGGCGACGGGTAGGGGGGGGGGAAGGTAAGTGGAAGGATGGATTCATTCATCTACGAAGGGGTGTCTAATATTTTTTGTGGTGATGGGTTACATTTGGTAGGGTTAGAAGGATTGGAACTAGGATTCTCAGCTACTTCCGGTGATCGCACTTATAGTCCGTATAGAAGACAGGGAGGAGCCAAAGCGAATGGCGATTATCCATTCCAGGTCAATGCTGCGCTTAGCATTTTTTTTGGGGGGGGGGGTACTGTCTGCAGAGTAGTGGAGTAAAACGGCTTCAGGAAAGACAACATTAAGCTGTACATGAAGCGTCCAGAAACTACATCCCAGCTTAAGCCTTGTTTCCTTGGACGTCTTTCCAAGTCTACGTCTGAAGTTGCATGCTGCTTGTCAAGCCTTGTAGGACAAACCAAACCATACCGCTATAAGTTATGGGCTATTAAAGGCACTGCCCAGGCATGGCATTCGAACTGTCCCGCACTCACCGAGAAGAGGGGGTGTCGACTTACTGTAACTTACAGTATTTAAGATACTGTAAGTTAGCTTGTAAGTAGGATAGACTGAGCGAATGGCTTGAAGGCCGCATCTTTGTTCTTGGCTCACTAAGGAATATAAATGTAAATCGAATCTTTTGATACAACATTGATCGTAGTGGAACGACTTCAAACTACACAATAATTGTTCAACTACCTACTGAGACTATACGATAAACCATAAGAGGTTACACGAAAATCATCATAAGAAAATACGACCTATCAATTACCAAACTGTAACAATGCGACAAGATTTGCTCAAATTTTTCACTTTCTTAACCACACACTGCGTGGTGTGGAGTGTGACTGTTACGTAATGCACTGGGACTGATCGTAGTGAAACTGACGGTGAGCCTACGACAGAGATGACAAAGTCGGCTTATCCTTGATCAGATATTGAGTGGTTCAGGTATTTCATTGACGGTAAAATACATGTTCGCCTGCCTACACAAGAATATCCAACTAATCGTTGCTAAAGTGAGCGCGGCCTATCTTGAGTTCGCTGCAGAACGAACACAGATAGTCGATTGCACGTTTTGGTAGCAGAGTGCCTTGTTGATATCCAAAATGGTTACAAAAACAATTGCGGCCGTCGATTAAAGCCGCTCCCTCCAGGAAGACGTAGCCGCTCATAGAATATTTCCAGGACTCAAGATACGCCGCGCACACAATAATAGAATGGGGTGAAATAATATGAAGGTTTGGGAACATGACTTAACTTAAATTGAGTTGAAGAGAAAATGGGTGGACAAATTCTAATAATTTAGACGAAACATCATTGATTACTTCATTTGGAGCATGGTCAGGAAAGGGAAAATGGAAGGATAACAATCCTAGTTCTAATTCGGGATTTACAGTTGTTGCCATAGAAATGCAAGATGTGCCATTGTTGTTGATCGAATTGTCCATTCATTGTTAACGCTTTGACAAGGGTCCTCTGGGCGAGGCAGATTGAAGTGAAGCTTCCTGTATCCAAGGCACGCTGAGGTATGGCAAGATGAAGGAAAGTCATGGGACAAAGGATTGTTAAGTGACGGTGTGATGGTCCTGCTGTGAATGCCATATATGGATCTCTGAAAAATGCCCCCTTCCCCCCACCTTCAAAGAAGGTGGTGCTTCCATGTGGAATATTGGATGGTACATGAATCGAGACCATAAACAAGGAAAGTAACACCATGCGCCGTGGCTGTTTGCTGTGACGTGAGTGTCACGTGACTGGGCTAGTCCACTCAGACGGCCAAACAGCCGTTGTTCTCGTTCATCATTGGCTAACTCATGGTGACGTCACGGCAAACAGCCATTGCGCGTGGTTTACACTGCCGCTAATAACAAGAAGTAACGATTTCTGCAGTGAATACTTATTTTTTTTTTACTAGGCATATAGTGTAAATGGGATACGTGATGCTGACAACACCTACAATCTAAGCTTAAAATATTCCTACCTAGGCTTCGGCAAGATAGTGGTAGAGAAAGCTATGCCGTATAACCAAGCATTTTCAGTGTCTATATGTGAAGTCAAGCGATCAAGTAGCAGTGCCCATCATGTATGAACGGTACCAGATAGAGATAAACGGTTTCCACTATTAGATTCAGCGTTCAAAAATTAGTCAAAAGGAATTTAAAAAAAAAAACCGGAAGTACGAGGCGGAAGTGGCTCACAAGTGGCCGGAAGTGGCTTACAAGTGAGCACCGGTACCAGACAGACAAACGGTTTTCGCCATTAGATTCGGCTCCAAAAAATGAGTTAAAGTGAATAAAACAAAACCGGAAGCATGAAGCCAAAGTGTCCCGAAAGTGGTGAAAGTGTACAGAAGACCGGTATAGCGACTAGATAGACTTGTTTTGTATGTATGTCGACGTGGGATTCGAGCTGGCATTCTCTTGGTCTGGAAAAAGAAATGTTAACTACTGGGCTAAACTTGTAAAGTTGTAAGCTTTTTTCAGAGTCCCTTGGACTTCATTTTAAAACACACGTTTTATAAATTCAATGGGTTGACTCACGCTTGCAAACAAAATGATCCAATTTACTTCGTCTCCTTCAGCAAAAATTACAACAAGAATTATTTACAACGTGACATAGAGCAACTTGAATTTGTCCTACAAGACGACAAAGAGCATCTCTGCCGCTTGTAGCTTGTCTCTGGTGGTAAAACGTACTTTTCATTTATAGCAAGCTTCCCGCCATAAGCTAAGTTACAAGTTGCAAAGAATGGAACGTCCGTTCTCGTGGAAAAGTTGTTGCTTCTTACAGTGTTCGAAGGTTGGCAAATGTATCCAAAAGTTCTTACTTGTCGAACGGGGTAATGGCCAATAATTGATGACAATTACTTAATGACTGTCATTAGTTATCGAATGGAACGGTACGGCCAAACCTTACAGTTTTCATAATAGCTAAAAGTTGGTGAGCTTTTTTTGTAGACTTATAATCATGTCATGAGATCACAACATCTCGCGCCAACGAATTCTGGATGGTTTTTAACCACTTCTTTTCTCTATAACTTCTTAGTGCTGACTTTAAACTAATTTATTCTGAATTTTTTTATTTTGCAGTTTTGTAGTTTTAATTTCTTGGGCGATGGGGAAAGGGCGTTATAAGTGAAACATACGGCATCACCTTTTGAAAAATCGGGGCTTCAGAGATCAAGTTCTTTTTTTTTTTAAGTGTGGGAATCGCACACTTTGCGCTGTAGAGAAATAACTTGCTTCCTGAAACCGAAGTATTGCCATCGCTTCCATCCACGATATCAAGAAATTATTGGGTTAGGGAGGAGAATTTGTAACTCTGGAAAGTCCCTATTGAAACATGTTACATTCATTCCTATTAGTCCCATCCGAGTTTTCAGAGGGCGCCACGCGTTCAATCTTGTAATTTTTGCTCATTTTCTAGCCCAAATCTAAAGTAAACTAAATTACAAACTACACTAAAGTGTGCGCGGCCTATCTTGAGTTCGCTGCAGAACGAACACAGATAATCGATTGTACGTTTTTGGTAGCAGAGTGCCTTGTTGATATCCAAAATGGTTACAAAAACAATGGCGGCCGTCGATTAAAGCCGCTCCCTCCAGGAAGACGTAGCCGCTCATAAAATACTTCCAGGACTCAAGATACGCCGCGCGCACAATAAACTAAATAAGAATTACACGCAGGCTAGTTTCGTCTAGTTTAGCTTGATTTTAGGCAGAAAACTGACGTGAAATTCCCGCATAGAACCCATAGTGCTCTCTATAAACTCAGACGGAACTAATAGGAATGAATCTAAGCCGATTCAGCAGGGGGGTCTCAGTAACAAATATCTTTGATAATATCGAACAACAGACTACCCTCATTACGATTTCTTATTTTTTTTACAATGGAAGCTTGGCTGCAACGAAACGAAGTGCAGATAAACAAAAGCAAACATATACCAAAAGAATCAATTTTGAGCGTATTCGGTTACTTATGGGATTACTCATATTTATTTGGGTGGAATGGGGGAGGGGGAGTTATATAATCAAAGATGGATTTCAACTCCTGCCGGTAAACACTGATGTTATGAAGTCAAACCCATTACTCCCAAAGGGCGAAGAAAAAAACAACAATTCTCTTCTTCAACAACAACGTCAGCGTTGCCATGGTGACGGTAATGACAATGCGGGGGTTAAAATGTCACCTGCAGACCTTCACGGAGAGATTTAAAAAATATTTAAAGTCTCTACATGATAATAAAAAAAAAAATTGGGAATGGCTTCAGGTGGTTAGTTGAGCGTGAAAAACGTTTTAAACAAACCTGTTGCAAAATCCAGTAGTGAAGATTAAAATTTTTCTGCTTTTCCTTCTTTCTTCATTTTCCAATTTCTTTTTCCCGGTGGTAAACACATAGCCGAGTAACCTCAAAAATTGTTCAATTTCCTGCACTTACGCCTACGAATTTTTTTTTGTTTTGAAAAATTCAATATTAAAAAAATAATGGGATTTCAGTGGCTGCAGGGGTTTTTGTATCCGTGTTTTTCAAACCGGAAAATGGTAGGCTATACCATAAACAATTCGTTTGCTTTCCATGTTTTGATCTCTAAAATACACACACCCTCCACAATGCCCCAGGATTCCAGAAATTCAACGAACTCTTGTTTTCTTATCGATGCTGTTGTTGAGTCGTTCTTATTTTTACTTAACTTGAAAAAAAAAAATCGATTTTTCTCATATGCAGTTATGATGCAACCAGAAACCAACATTTCTGAAAACGAAAGCAACGAAAGTAAATAACTTGAAGTTTGTATTAACACTGAAATTCTTTCTAAAAAAAATCCTTAACTCATTTTTCCCCTTTTTACTAGAAAAACGTGTGATACATTTTTTGAGTATCCACAAGTGATAATAAAAACAAATCTATCACACTAAATAAAATAATACAGATGCAAACATAATTACGTTCGTTGCCTTTTGGACTTATATGTCAGGCTGCCTGAGTGGGGAATTGAACCCACGATCTTTGAAACCAAAGGCCGAGGTCCAATCGCTGAGCCCTAGTGACGCGGCAAAAGGCAACGTTCATAGGCGGCATTTTAACACGTGCATGTACACATATAAACATGGCAGTGCGGCCGTGTCAGTACAGCTCAGCGGTAGGACCTCGGCCTTTGGTTTTAAAGGTCATGGGTTCCATTCCAAACACAGGCAGTCTGACATATTGGCATATAAATCCAAAAGGCAACGTCAGCAGGATTGCATGTGTATTTATTTAACTCTTGTTTAACCTTTGGTTTTCCATCTTTGATTGCACTTCACATTGTCTATTGAAACAGAAAAAAATGAGTTCCTCATTTTTTTAAGGTGCAAATACGAAATACGAAACTATAGTGTCCGCGGCCTAATTTGAGTTCTTTGCAGAACGAACACAGATAATCGATTGTACGTTTTCAGTCACAGAGTGCCTTGTTGATATCCAAGATGGTTGCAAAAACAATGGCGGCCATTGATTAAAGCCACCCCATCCAGGAAGACGTAGCCGCTCCTAAAATACTTGCACGACTCAAGATACGCCACGCACACAATAGTAAATGTCAATTCAACTCGTTAACTTTCGTGAATGCGCACCTTTTTTGTTTTTAAAGTGTAAACGTTCAATAGTTGATTGTCGCCATCAACGTTCAAATTACTGATCAGCATGGAAGGAAAAAAAACTCATTTTTACGTAGTTCGTCAATTAGGTGAGTCTTCAGCAGTGGCGTGCAGAGGAAGGTGATGGGGAGGAGAGGCATTTCTCTCTGCCCTTTTCTGAAAAAAAAATGCACTTTTTGACTTTTTTGTAAAATAAATATGCCCTGTTTTGGTTTTCTG
>JAHWFP010174983.1:0-18176 GCA_023313725.1 Lithobius niger
ACTGGGGAAAAGAACTTGGCGTTTGTTATGACGACTTCACATGAGCAGAAATGAGCAGTCCTCAACTGCGGGGAGATATAACATTGTAACTTTATGTGGGGACGGGTTTTGGGCTATTAACAGGACGGAAAGCCAAATGGTCTTAATAAGTGTTAACTGAATACGGATGCAAACCTATTTCCATTGCCTTCTTGACTTAATGTCAGTCTGCCTGAGCACTGAATCGACTCACGACCTTTGAAACCAAAGGCCGGCGCACTACCGCTCAGCCATACTGACACGGCCTATGTCACTAGGCCGTGTCAGTTTGACCGAGTGGTAGGAATCCGGACTTTGATTTCAAAGGTCGTGAGTTCGATTCCCCGCTCAAGCAGGCTGACATTTAAGTCAAAAAGGCAACAGAAATATGGGCGTCACGTAGATCAAGGGCGCGATCGAATTTATATCTACACGATTTATCCCACATTCAGGTAGACCATTAAAGTTGTCAGGCCTCGCTCGCCCTAACCTGAAAGAAAGAAATTTAAGTACATTGGACGTAACAGCCACAAACTTTTTTTTTTGTCCCATCGTTTCGGGCCTAAATTAAGAATATTTACCAACTGGCATAAATCAAGTGGCTACGTCGCATTTCAAATTTCTCAACAATTTCTTCGGGTTGGTGGGTCGAAATCAAGACTGTTTCCAGCAATCTGATTACCTCCACTCAATGTTTACACTTAACGAGGATGCGGTTCTGAATTGTCGGTACTTTCCTGCTTGAAATAGTGTTACGCACTAAGAATTATAACGATTGGACGGGGTCACCGGGTTATTCTGGTCTAGTTTTAGACCAGATTTGAGCACCCGACCAAACCCTGACTTTCGGGTCAGATCCAATGACCTAACGTGACACAGCGATCCGAGCTGACCTGGAATTTCGGATTAGAACTGGCGAGCGCTAGCTTGACCTGGTGAGCTGAACTAATTCGGTGACCGACAGACCTCCAACTAAGCCACAGATTAAAATTTATTTTTGGACGTAGCTGGGCTGGAAATTCTGATGCCCCATTTGAAACACGGAAATGGGCGGTTTGTTTTATGAAACAAGAGAGCGTAGCTGGCCTGGAAATTCTAGTTATTTTTTAAAGTAGAGCCGGCCTTGTAATATTTACTACCAAATTAGCTTCTTTCAGTTTACCAATAATAATACTAATATTAAAAAACGCTGAAGCGTATAAAATACGGATGTAAGCCTTAAAAAACTTAAAAGCTCTAAAGGAACAGCTATAAGAAATTGACATGTAAGCCATCAGCGTCGCACCAATACGTGTAAAAGAATCGCCAGCGTCGCCCTCCCCACCCAAAAAAGAAGCTGGAACTTCTTTTACACGTATTAGTGCGACGCCGATGGCTTACATGTCTTTTTCTTATATCTGTTTAATGAGCTGTACGTTTTTTAAGGCTTACATCCGTACTTTATACAATTTGTTTTAATGCTAACACAGTTACGTTTATTTGAAAGGAATGCAACAAACATATTGTACCATGTTGACATTGTGTATAACGTCTGAAGTAGGAGCGAATGAATGGCAGCATCTGTTATTTTTCATGTCCCAGCAGAACAACAACAAAAAGAATATTGCAATCACCTGAAAATAGCTGTTGTAAAAAGTCTTAAGACTTTTTAATATTCAATTTTAAGTTTACAAAAATTAAAAATCGGTTCTTTGTTTTCGATATCTAGGTGAGAGCAAAATTTCCCCAACAAGAAGAACAACAACGAGAATATTGTAGTCACATTAAAACAGCGTTCAAAAGATCCTAGGCCTTCTTCATATAAATCATGAGCATCGGTTCATTGAGTCAATCTGCAGGTGTTAGTACAGCCGTTACGGGCCAGAATTTGGGCTAATCGTGCACATCGAGCTAAAAGCCAAGAAACTAATCGAGCTAGCTTGGGAACCACCACGAGACACCATCCTAGGCGTCCTCTCGGGGGTCGTGATACAAGCAGGAAAAAAAATTATTTTACTTTTTTTTTTTTTTAATATGTTCAGTGATATTGAGCCAAACATTCGTGAACTAGTGTCCAAAAAAACAACTACAACCATCTCATTAAAGTGGCGGTATCACCGATTGAAAGCAGACGAATTCTGACAATATCTAGCGCTGTGTAGTACCATCTAGCGTTTGCTTGCACCAAGCGAAGGAATGCATAACGGCATTTCTTTTAACGAAACAAACAAGCCAAGACATCCTTAATTATTGAATGAAAATTTGGTTCATCCTCGTGCACCTACGAGCAAGTTATAAAGGTTAACAATATCAATGTTGCTAGATGGCGCCACGGTATTTTCGTTCGCATTTCAATCGGTGATAGTGCCACTTTAATGTTAATTATGATACTTCGGAAGTTCTGATAATGTAAATGATATTTCTTATCTTATGCGTTAATTAATAATTATAATGATTATTGATTATAATGTAAATTGTATAATTCTATAAAATACGAGGGCTATTTTTTTTTTTATATATATATATAAGCAAATGACATCGTTTAAAATGCTTTAAATGGGAAAAAAAAGCGTTTGCTTCACGGGCGGACCCCGCTAGGGGAGCTCACAACGCTCCCCCAGACCCCCTAGTTGTGAAACCGACAGACGAAGGAATTTATTTTCGAGGTGGGGTCACGGAAAAACATTTATTTTTGGGAGGGGGGTCGCGGTTTGAGAAAGGTTGGGAACCACTGATCTAAGGCTCCTTCCTGTGCCCCACCACACTAACCTCTGTGAGGTTATTGACCAACAAATTCTTGCTGATAGTGGTAAAACATGAATTGGTATACAAGTCATTCGTGCACGGCTCCCAGCCAACTTCAATGGATAAAAAAATATGAAATATAGGAATTTGTTGTTAAAAAAATAGAAGCTTTATAGGAAAATCAAACAAAATTTATAGGAGGTTTGTAGGAATCATTAGACTTTGCAGCGGGTTATCGCTGCTATTTAATATTTTTTTGTACAATACCGAATATGAAAGCTCCGTGCTTTTTAATGCTTTTAAATGTTGTTCGTGCCTAAACCTATCACCCATAACAGAAAATCAGCAATCAGTCAATTCTGGGGGCGAAATTATAGGATTTCAAAGTTGGACGGGTAAAATGAAGTTCATGCTGAGGCTTACATACGGACCGCTATGTTATATTATATTTCTAAGCGTTCTCGTGTATGATTTTCGCTGTTCGCTTAATATTATTTCCAGAGATTTATGTCTATTTATTTCTCGTAATGACAACCACAAAGTATACGTTGCGAGGTTAATTTGTGATAATCGGTTAAAACGGGCATTGCAATCCACGCAATGAGTAAGATTTGGTATTTACACCCACAACTTAACTTTTATCTGGCTAGAGAATATCGGGCCAACCAAAGGGGTCAACTAAGATAGTAGTCCATAGTGACACGACGTAGTATTATTGTATATAACTCTATGCTGGAGCCTCAATAGGTTAGCTGCAAGGGGCACTGCAGATAGAAACAGAAGGGCGTCATACTGAAGCCGATGCTGTTAAGAGTGATTTCTTAGACTTAAAACGCGCGATTTTTGTTGTTGGAAAAAACAACGTTGTTTTAAGCCTAAAGGCCTCTCCAGACAGAAGAAAATTTCGTGCGAAGCTATGCGTAACTACGTGCCTACAAGGTCAACATTGCAGCAATTGTGTAGTTGGTGTTGCGTTAAGGACAAATATTGAAGTCTTTTTTAGACCATACTACGTCGGCGTGCAGCCGCGAGCAGCCAGTCTGGTTAGGGCTTTAAGGCCTCTCTAGACAGAAGACAATTTCGTGCGAAGCGATGCGTTACTACTGTTTACAAGGTCAAAATTGCTGCACTCGTATGGTTGATGTTGTGTTTAAGTACTAATATTGAAGTCTTTTTTTGCACCGAATTGTGACGCCGGCAACCGCGAGCAGGCCTAACCAAACTGGCTGCTCGCGGCTGCAGGCCGACGCAGTATGGTGTAAAAAAGACTTCAATATTCGTCCTTAACGCAACACCAACCACACGATTACTTCGAGTCATCTTTGGTAATATTGACCTTGTAGGCACGTACTTACGCATAGCTTCGCACGAAATTTCCCTCTGTCCTTAAGAAATCCGCTCTTCCGTTGTGTTTCCCTCCATTTTTATTTAGTGCACCTTGTAGTTATGCCCTCCAAAACCCATACTGGTGCCAATATGGCGGCAAATGTCACTGCTCTATAACCATGACGTTTCATCTGTGTGCGTGTGTGTGCATGTATTAATTTTTGATCGTTTGCTAATAATTACCACGAGATCAAAAATCTGAAAGACTAACGTGGTAAAAATTAAAATTACTTATGCCAATAGATAGCCGAAGAAAAAATATAAGATACTAGCCTAAAAAATTATACAGTGTGATGTTAAAATGCGAAAATCATTCCAGTTTACGCCGACCCTATTTTTGCATTCATACCGTCTTGTCAACTACGTCCAAGGCCAACTGAGGTAATTGCTGCGTTCCTCGCTGCGAGGAACCCAGCTACTATCTTAGTTGGCCTTGTATTACTACACGCAGAGTCTCGCGAAACGGTAGATTACCTGTTCGTTAGCCTACATTGTCTCATCCATTGGAGAGCTAGTGGTGGGCATAAGGCTCGTATTGGGATCCACCGGTCTGGCGGGTGACCGGTCCCAGTTCAAACTATTTTCGGGCTACGAGATTTAAAAACGTGATTCGGTCCTACTCTGTTTGATAACGAAGAAGGAATTGCTCTGAAACGTCGCAAATTGTGTATTTCGTATGTACTCGACTGGCTTTTTATATTTATCGTCAAATAGGCTACTTTCCAGTGGCACACTATTAGGTAGAAGAAGGAATGTGGGGGGTGGGGGAGAGTAGATGAACGAGTCTAGGGAATATATCGCAATTTAGGAAATTTCTGAAATGTAATTTTTAAACGTTTCGGAGGCAATATGAACGGCTAGGGCCGTGGCCAGCAAAGGGAGGGTGGGAGGAAGACAGACTAACGACACGTAAAAAAGCTTAGCCAAGTTTTTTTTAATCGTATTCGTTGTACTGTATTATTTAATTGTGGTGGCGAGAGGGGGGTGGGGGTAAAACTGCGTTGGGCAGAGTACATTTTCCAAACCAGTAAATTCCTATCCACCGTCCTTACTACGTCTGAAAGGGAGTAATTTTACAGGACTTCGAGGGACGCTTAAATTAAAGTAACCGCCCCCCCCCTACCCCTGATCAAGCTAGGAGTGAGCCTCCCCACAACACAAATCGTTTTACGTTTTTCTAAATTAGTAATATACATAGGCCTACATTACCCCAACTGGGTGGCTGCCCTTCTTGGGGCCCTCAGCTGAACCTTCCGACCCAATTTTGAATTCTAAATTTGTTTCCCCCCCCCCCCAAAAAAAAATTCTTTGGTAGGTTATGTTTTATTGGTATTAACTTTACTAAGCTGCAGTTTTCGAAAGTGTTGCCTATTTTCAAATCGTGCTTCCAGCGTTTTGCTTTTGCATATAAACTATAATACGCTTAGCTTGGGATGCTGCACACAGCAAACGCATCATCCGCGGAGAAAACTAATCATGCACAGGGCAACCGCAGACAGGGGGTACGCGGGGGGGGGGGGGGGGTGGATCCTGTATTCTGTTTTCAAGAAAAAGTAAAAATCCAGCACAGGGAACCACTTCCACAGCGGCTCCAAGCGCGTCCACCATCGATCTGTATACGTTGGTTGTACTATCTCCGTTGGTGTAAAGGGTAAATTAAGGTCGCTGTTTCTCGAAAATAAGGTCAGTTTTTTCCAAATTTACCTAACCTAAACTAACCACATAACACCAGAAACCGCAACCAAAATCTTAAACCTTTCTAAACTTCACGCGCCGGAATCTAGATAGGCCGGCCATCTTGCTCGGAGCTTCTGCGGTAGTCGACCCCAGCACAGGCTTCAAGTAATACAAAAAAAGTAGCATTGTAGGTATAGGTTATCGCCTGGCCCGAGCGATTGTTAGTTCTTTGCACGAGGGAAGCAGGCGACAACTTATTTATCTACCGATGTCCGAATCTTTGCTCGACAATTAAGAAGCACGCGACTCCAATAATGATGTAGTGCACGGAGTGGTCCAACAATGCAAGGCGGAAAGGAAAAAATACGTTTTCTTTTACGCATAGTGTTCTATTACGGCTTCGGATTTGGTATTCGAGGATTTGTTTGATTTGTCGATTGATGGAGATTTTCGAAAGAGTTTACGTAATGTAATGTTGGAGATGCTTATGTTGGAAGTTGGTGCGCAAGATCGCCCTTACATTAGAGCTGAAGCCAACCCCCCCCCCCCCTTGCCCTTTTTTTTTGCCTTCTTGCCCTTTTGATAGATGAAGAAAATCTATTTAAAAAATTAAAAACATTAAAAAAAAAAGGCTTTTTCGATGATCCGTAACACCGATTAGGCCAAAATAAGGCACGTAACGAAAAAAAAGGTCCCCAGAAAAGTCCCTCCTCCCCCATCCTTTTTTTGTTTGTTTGTTTGTTTGCTGTTCAGTGGGCGCCCTTGTCGGTGCGTCCAACATTTTACATGGAAACTAACCATCTCCACGAGCAAACAAAAATTTACCGCCGAAACCACAGATTTTAAAGAAAGTTTTAAAGGAGAAACTTTAAATTTTCACAATGGGTGTCTGTTGTAATGAATTTTAAAGTGGCACTATCACCGATTGAAATGCGAACGAAAATTACCGTGGTGCCATCTAGCGGCAATGATATCGTTAATCTTTATCGCTTGCTCCCAGGTGCACGAGGACGAACCAAATTTTCACTTCATAATTAAAGATGTCGTGGCTTGTTTGTTTCGTTAAAAGAAATGCCGTTATGCATTCCTTTCGCTTGGTGCAAGCAAACGCTAGATGGTACTACACAGCGCTAGATGTTGTCAGATTTCGTCTGCTTTCCATCGGTGATAGTGCCACTTTAATGCTTGAAATGTTACCGATATTGTCCGTTTTCAGTATTTATTCGGTGAAAAATAACTTGCCGTTTAGAAAGTAAATTAAATTTACACAATGGGACGTGTAACACGGGTTTCGTTAAAATAAATAATCGCGTGCTGAGAACCCTCGTTCACTATTGTGTTCCTACATCCTTGTTTTGTTACAAGAGGGCTGAGATACGGATATTCCAAAACATGGAACACCTCTCAAAACAATGGCGAAACGTACACAGTTTCAGCAAGCAAAATAGCAGAAACTTCGGCTTTTTGGGGCTCCATTTTACTGAATGGCAGACAACCGGGCTTAGGCCTATTTTTACCAATTGATCGTTTAATACCAATCTGCTCTCACCCACAAATATCTCTAGAGAGACTGTTATGCTCTTGTTTGTGCTCATCCGTACAGAATATTTTGTGTGTGAGAGCTAATGGTATTAAACCTCCAAAAACCTTAGCTTTCAGTAAAATTTATCAAGACGAAAATGCTAAATACCCGAGCTATCTTTCAACCTGAAAAAAACAGTGTGACAGTGCGAGCACACACGAAAATTGGCTAAAGTCTAGAATACACCCATACCCGATATCCTTCTGAAATTGATTCCAAATGGCTCCAGCACCTTCATACATCCAGGAACAGTCTGTTTTATAGCGCGGAAATGTGTTAAAACGACTTAAATCGCTCAATTTGTAGCTCCGCAATCCGTACATTTATACGGTGTATGCGTTCGCTCGCGGGGCCTTACAGCAGGAAAACATTTTTTTTTTTTCGTAAACAGTTAAGATAAGCGGGTAGTTATTGTCAGTTGCGCGTGCTTTTGTTGTTATTGTTGGTTAGGTTAGGCAGGTACCGGCTTCTGTTTGGCGTTTCACTTGTAATGAACTGGTTGGGATTTGGCGTTTCACTTGTGGTGCTTCACTGCGTGGCGTCGTCTGCCTCGAGCCTGCCGCGGCTTGGCATCAAAAACCTTGGGTTTAAAACATGGGATCAGTTAAAACATGGTTTTAACACGTTTCCGCGGCTTGGAATCAGTTTGTAGTGCCTTTCCAGCCAATTTAAGGCAAGTTTTTTTGTCTTTTTCTTAAAATTTGGGCCATATGCGTGAAGTAGACTTGTGCCCGAAAATTTCCTCCAATGTTTCCGTGGGGGATGGGGGGGGGGGGGAGGATACTCTTATTTAAGCCTAGATGCGGCCATGTTCCCCCTCTCACCACCATACATCCTCGAATTTTAGAAAGGTGCGGAGTTGCAAGAATTATGTTATGCTAATATGTATTCTTGTTTGGACATACATTTTAAAACAACCTTCGTCCAAAGATATGTTAAGAAATGTTGACTTACCTAACAATCGAGGTTTTCGGTTATAAATACACCACGGTAGTTGATCGTTAAAATTCTACTCTAACGCTGTTGTGGTTAGAAGTCTAAACGTAGGACCAAGTCAGCAACGAACGAAACAACAAAGTTAAAAAGTAGGCCATTCCAATTTCATCACATCAGTTAATTAAAAGCTTGGCGAAATGTAGCCAAACTGGTGGAAAATTGGTGGTGTTTATAATCCAAACACCTGCCGCTGATTTTATCACGCACGTATCCTAATTAATTGTGTTTACGTATAGCCTGGTGCCGTACGCCTTCTCGATAAATATGCCTGGCCAGGAAAAAATGACCACTGGCTCCTGGCCTGGCTAACCAAATACCAACACTTTCAGTCGATTCCATAGCAAATAAGGGGGTGCAGGGTGACGACATGACGAAGAGAGGACGTTCGAACCCCTTTAGATAGAGGGGTTGGAGTTCGAGTGTCCACCATTTTACGACCGCGGAAAGTTCCATTCCGTTTCTTGCCGTTAACAAACGGTGATTCAGCTTCCGCAAGTCTGCGCCGGACTGAACAGAATACCCATGCATCGGTGAAATTCGGCGCGCACGGGGTGCTTTTGTCGCGTGCATTTCGGAACTTTTTTTATAGCGTACCGTGTCAGGATTTCCACCAACGTGGAAAACCTGGAAAACTCAGGGAATTCTCTGATATTTCACAAAAAAACCTGGAAAGCTCAGGGGGAAAAAAGCCACAGTTTTAGGCTTATAAGCCACACTAATTAGTCGTATGTGCACTAAACAAATTTTGTTATGACGCTGTGGTAAATTGCAATTTATCCTTGCACTTCTGTCTTGACGCCTAAAAATTCAACAAATCGGGAACTCTTTGCACTAAGTGTGCCCAAAAAACAAATGAAACTGGTGAAATGTGTGGAAAATTTCCCTCCTAAAATTTCGGTAAATAACCTAGAAATTGACCTCAACCACTCTGGAAAACCTGGAAAAATCAGGGGAAAAAAACAAAGCCACACTTAAGGCTTGTAAGCCACACTATTAGTCTTAAATTGCATTAAACACATTTTGTTAAGACATAGTGGTAAAATACAACTTATCCTTACACTTTTATATTGACACCTGTTAGCGCCGCGGACGCTAAATGGACGCGAATTTTTTCCCCTGTTGAAGCGTGGTGCGTGTAAGCAGAGCCCCCTAAGAAAGGGGGCTCTGGTGTAAGTAAAAAAATCCGTCTATTTGTCGGCAGTTTGACGCAGCAACGCTGCAACGGGATTGGCTATTGCGAATCACGTGATAGTTCTCGGTTATACAAAGAAGATGGCGCCTCGACGCTTACCGCCGAAGAAAGTTTTGCGTTATTATTAATAGCAATGAGAATTGACTCGAACCATTTTTTTTAATTAGTGAAACGCTTATCCCTCATTTTAAAAACTTAAACTATTTTATAATATCTTAGTTGAGCTATGTTTGTGACTGTCGGGGTCTGGGGGGGGGGGGAGAACCGAAGGAAATGAATATGTGACCATCAAGTTTACAAATTACACCCCCCCCCCGCCTCCTCTCCAAAAAAGTCAAAAAGGAATCGTTTCTTATGCCTATTGCGACTGCCGCTAGATAATTTTAACAGGTGAATGTGTCAGTTTTGAGGTTTATTAACAACAGGAAGATATGGTACTAAATCAGTAAAGTTTTGGGCGGAGAGTTCGGATTTTTTTTAGGTCGATAATTGGGCTTAAATGTGCTTGACAAAATCAATACTGTTACAGTTTGTACCACATTTTATATTATCAGTATTGTGTAGTTTATGATGTTTTTTTTTTTTGTTTCTAAATATTCTTTTTGGATTTAGATTTTAATTTAGATTTAACTTTAGCCTTTAGATTTTTGTTTCGTTTTTATATTTTCTAAATAATTTTTTCTTCGCCAAAGTACAATTCATCTTTAATACACCAATACAAAGGACATGAAATAAACTTACTAAGGTTCTATATAAAGAAAAAATTGAATGCTGATATGCCTCTACTAAATACCTATGCACATTTTATAAACTTGATATAATAAAACTACGAAGCTGTACAATTAGTTCAAAACATTTATTTTTAATAAAGATCATAGAATAGTGAACGTTTTTTTTTTAAAGATATCTGAAGGATGAAAACATGAGACACGGAATTCCTTTGGTAAAAAAAAAAAAAAACAGTTAGCCTATGGCACAAGATGAAATTTTCATATACCAACAATTTTTAACCAGCTACCAGTAACTTGAATTTGCTACTTGACCAGCTTTCGGCAAATGAAGCGAAATATTAGAGTGGTTTATTAATAAACCTGAGGAAGCCAGTGCTTCTCACGACAGGTGTTGGATGCTCCGTTTGCAACACTGGTACGGTTTAGTCGCTCATGTGTATGTTCATGTGTATGCTTCGCTCACTCAATCAGCGCATCCCCTCTCACTCAAATCACAGAATGCACCGTTTTAAAAATACGCGTGTTCAAGCATCGTTGCCTGAAACAATTTTTCGCTGGCTAGTAATGTTACTTCGTTGCTGAAGTGCGTCGTACGTCCAGGTGGTGTTCGATGCACCGTTTTAAAAATTGGTGTGGTCAGGTCTATATTTTTTTGTGTGTCATTGCGGCATCAAATTAAGTTTCTTTGATAATCTTTTCGTCTCGCTTTGTCATTATTTTTTTTTTGTCTGGTACCCTTTGGTCGTTCATGCGTATGTCCATGTTTCTTCAATCAAATTTTTGCACACACTGGTTAACAAACGCTGATTTTCGTTCGCTTCGCTCACTCAATCAGCGCTTCCTGTTCCATGAAACAATTTTTCGCTGGCTAATAATGTTCCTTAGTTGCTGAGTCAGGTGTAAGCACGGGTCGTGTAGGATGAACCGTTTTACAAATTGGTGTGTTCAGGACTATCTTTTGTATGTCAAGGTCGCGTCAAATTAAGTTTCTTTGTCGTATTAGTGTCTGGGAGAGACAACAGCAACATACAAACAGGGGGGAGAGGGCAGAAAGTAAATCGCCAACATTGCCTCAATAGTGTTTTGTTTTCATTTACAGAGAGGTGTTTTCAGTTTCGTCGAGCAGATGACCGGAAGCAGTTAACGCTTGCTAAAACCCTTTGATCTGAACCCTTTGAAGGTGTTGCCGACCACTTTGCAAGATGGCTGCAACGGTGAGGTAGCTTCAAACTGAGCTCCACGAAGAGCGTGTCTCATTACTGAGCGGCAGGTGCAATCTGGGATCGTCCCAGACAGTGTTTATGAAGCAGTGCACAGTGAGCCGATAAAACTAGGCATTTTGGAGGTGGACTTACATTTGTATGGCGTCGTGGGAGATCGCGAGCAATGCAAGTGTGATCGACAATGGCGAGAGCACAAACAATGCTAACAATGATGCCACTAGCACCAATGGTGGTGTGCTGATTGTTGGAGCAGAAGCGGCTGGAGTTGTTGAAGAAGTGGTTGAGAAACTTGAGTAAGCCACAATTACGCAGGAAATGATGGCAATTTAAATGGACTTAGGCATTTCTACTACCCGTGATTTGGAGTGGTTGAAGCGATTTTACCTTGGTGGCCCTCACCAACATCAAGATGATGAATTCTGTAAAGGATAATACCCGAAAACCGAGGGCAATCTTAAACAATGCACGAGGGCGCACAGCGCCCAAGGGTGATTGTTTAGGATTGCACGAGATTTTCGGTTATTATCCGTTTTAATGCCTGATCCTCGCACAAGGTCATTGTTTAAATCACACGCCGGTCCAAGTAGCGATCCACAGTATTGTTGTTACTGACATACGAGCCATTGTTACCTCGCAGAAGCATTGTTACTCGATTCCGAATAGCTCCTTCACCCAACAACGATAATTTTGCTTAATTTCGGAAAAATAAAAAGGCATGCTGTAATGGCATGCTGTTTTGCAAATTCCTGCAAATCTCGAAATGAAAATAACTTACGTTTTTTTTTATTTATTTTTTTACCTCGACATTTCTGGGAACTGAAGGGCCAAAAAAGACTATCATCCTCCTTCAGCTATTCGATGACACTAAGTCATCCTACGTTAAAAGCATAAAACAGTAATTTAAAACGGATAAAAACCACCAATTTCTCCCCTCAAAAGAGGCAGAAATGGCAGCCGAAAAGCAACGACCCACCTGCTCCAATGGGAAACCAAGTCGCGTGGCAAGGTGTATGCAAATTTCCCAGGTTCAATTTTGCAGGTTCACGTGTTTCAAAGGTGCGATGCGTTCGTTATGGGGGGTTTCACAATATGCCTGGAAAAAAAGTCGAGTTTAAGTGTTTTAACTACAGGAAAATAATTTTTTTAGAAATTTATTATCTGGCACTAACTGGTTATGACATACTACCATCCTCCTTCTGCAGTTATGGGATCTACGCTGGTGTATTATGGAGACCTCCCATCCCCTGCGATGACCGTCCATACTAGACTTCTTTCTTCTACTAAAAAGTCTGAAAGGTACATAATCTAGCCGGTTAATTTACACGAGCATCAGTTTGCTTCAGATGACATAATGAATAAAAAAAAAAATTGCCATTCAATGCAGACGCATGTAAGCGAAATTTTGGCAGGTGTTCGAAATGAATAACTTATTCATAACTCCTAGCCAATGCCTTGGAAACCATTTGCACAAATAAGCCTACAAGACTGTCCGCATTCACAATAAATATGTGATGTTATTTAAAGTAATTGTTCGTCATTGTAGCCTTCATTACACTGTAGCCTTCATTATATCTGGACATTGCCCTCCTGACGAGGGCAATATCCACAACAATGTACAGCCCATTGTTAACAATAGGGAACATTCTTGCTCAAACAGACATTAAGTAATTAAGGATTAAGGTTAGGTTAAGTTAGGGTAAAGTATTCTAGGCTTGAGTGTATGGCTTGGTAGGCCGCTTAGGACCAAAATAAACATTCAAATTCAAATTAAGTAATTATAATAGCGGATCAGTCAGGGCGTCCCTATCTCCTGCCGCAACTGCACGATACTATTGCTAAGTTTGTGTAATTAGAAGAAGTAGAGGCAATTTGCCCCATGTGAGCAAATAACGCTTTCCAAGTCGAGCTAAAGTCAGTGGTCGCAAAGCCTGATTTAAATCATGCCAATGGCTTCAACTTCAATGGATATGGTGCTAGTATCATGATCTCCTTCAGCAAGTAGTGTCCATGAAGGTTCATTGTTTATCCTATGAAGTTTCAGAGCTGGGCATTGGGGCAGCACTGATCAATTATGGGACCCTGCAATCCTTCTGTCTTAAAAGGAATACAATTGATGGAGTGACTCACTGTTACTCTGATGTGAGGCAACTTATGTTGTGTCTACGAGACAGTGTTTCCTTGGATGAGGTACTGGACATTATCCATGTTCGAGTAATCCCAGCCCTCCTTGTTGCGGCAGAGTGTCCTCCTAGGTGCCTGAGATCCGGTTTTCATGAGCACGTGCATCAGTCTTGCGGTCGTGGTTTCTGTCGTAAGTGCCATAGCGTTTCTGAGCAAAGTGACCCATTCAAGCATATCAGATGCTATGCCTCTGTACTGCGTGCGCATGAAAACTGTGCGTGAAGAGTGTGTCTCTGTGTGTGCCATTAGTAGGTGTAGGTAGTGTGCATATGAGGAGGTGGTGCACCTGCAGAACATAGGTACCAGTGAGGGATAGTGTGTCTGTTGCAGCGGTGGCGGCGGCGGTTTTGCTGAGTGTGTGTGGAAAGGTGCAAGAGTTGGCGTTCTTGAGTAACGCTCCTGAAGATGTCACTGTGGCTGTTTTGCCCGGTGAGTGTTCAGTGTCGGATCCGCTGGATGCGGTTTCTAGCATCCTCTATGGGAGGAGGTGGCGAGTGCAAAGGAAGCGAGTGCCATTAGGGCTTAGTCAATGGGTCCGACCTGTTGGGGTAGAAGTGCACAATAGGTATCAGCTTTTAGAGATCTGTAGCTGAAGTTGATGTAGTGGGTGCCAGTAACAGTCAGGAAGTAGAAGCTTAGTGCGGAGTTGAGGATGAAATTGGTATAGTGGTGGTAGGCTGGTGGCGAATGGTGGCCGATCGCATAAGTGGGCATTAGAAAGTTGGAGATGCCTGTATGACGCACAGTTCGAATTTCGTGTTGGACAGAGTATCATGATGCATTGTTACTTTTCATGTCTGGAATCCGAGAGATATGGTTGAAGGGCTAGTGTTGTTGGCTGTCCCTTCTTGGATATTAAAGCAGCTCATGACAATTTTTCATTCCTTTGTTCTTGAAGACTTTGGTGTAATGGGGATTGGTTAGTGCTGCAGGTCGCCGGTGGCCTTTTAGTGGGAAAAAAGTTTGTTAAAAGGGCTGGCAGCTCATACTACTTGCCAAAGGGTGCCTGCCATGGTCTGCCTCAAGGCAGCAGTATCAGCCTACTCTTGTTTGCAGTGTTTTGAATGGGTTAATGAACCTAGTGGCACCGTTGAGGAATATCGCTGTGTACTCTGACAATTTGACTGGTGGGAGGTGGTGAGCTGGTCTCTATCCTGCAAGAGATTTTGCACTTGGCGGAATCTTGTCTTGAAGACCATGGAACAGAATTATCAGCAGCGAAATTGCAACCTGTCGTCTTCTGCAGAGGGAGGCGAGTGACAAAACAGTTGTTGATCCATGGTGGTCGGATTGCAAATGCACCGCAAGTTTGATACCGATGGACTGGGGCTACGGGTTTCAGTTGCTAGCTGATCCAAAGTCCTGATAAGGCATGTTGGCCAAAAGAGGGGATGTGCACATTGGATCTGAGTCGGGTTTTTCTGAAATTTATAAAATCGCTTGTTGACTATATTTGCCATTACTGTGTGCAGCCACAGTGGAGTCGATCCGGTCGGTGCACGTAGAGGTAAATGTCTGGCTGAGTTTGATCAGTGGGTGTCTGAAGAGTACTTCTCCTTTGGCGCACCACTTTTTTTTTCTCCAGGCATGTACAGAAAGGGCTAAACGCCAGCTGCTTAGGCTGATTTTGAGAAACTTGTGTTGTGGGAACACTGACCTAGTTGGTTGAATCCTACGAACTCCTGCTGGATGGGCTAGAAATAGGAGATGCTGGAATGAAGTTGTATCTAAAATCTTCTGTCAGCCGTTTCCCCATTCGTGCCATTATGTCTCCAGTTGGTCCCTAGTTGTTTGGTTGTATTCAGCGTAATGTTAGTTGGGACCTGGGATGTGTACTCTGACAATCTGACTGGTGGGAGGTGGGGAGCTGGTCTCTACTCAGCAAGAGTTTTTGCAAATCCGGTAAATGTTTGGTTGAGTTTGACCACTGGGTGTCTGAAGAGTACTGCTCCTTTGGTTCTCCACGTTGAGGCAAGGCATTTGTGGTAAGGGCTAAAGGCTAGCTGCGTAGAATGATTTTGAAAAACCTGTGTCGTTCGTACACTGACATGGTTGGGTGAATCCTACAGAACATTTCTTCCATTAGAGGCATCCTGCTAGATGGGCTGGGAATGGGAGGTGCAGGAATGAAGTTGTATCTAAAATTTTCCGTTATGGCTCCAGTTGGTCCCTGGTTGTTTGATTGTATTCAGAGTGCTGTTACAGTTGGGACCCACAATGTACGCTATGCCCAAAACAGCGTAACAAATTGTGTGAGCTGGTGCATGTGCCATTTTGTGTTAAGGATCTTTTGTGCTGCATTTTTTTCTGTGTGTGTTGTTGTGTGGATACCTGACTTGAAGCACGGCTACTCTTACTGGCTGTGCATTGAACATAAAATTACGATTTTAGAGCTGATCACTATTCTCTTGCCCTGGACCGTCGTCTGGCCCTTGAAGTGCAGCAGCTGTAGCTATTATTGGTTCAATGCCGGCATTTCGAATTCCTTTCAAAGACTAGACTTATAGTTAATGTCCTGGTGTTGGAAATTGCCCTGATGTTGATGGGTGCTGTCTTATGTAGTGAGAATGTGAAACTGAGCTAGGTTCAAGGTCATTCTGGGGTTACGGGTAATGAGGGTGCTGATGGGTTGTCACACCAGATTACCTGTACTGATTATCATCCCAGGGGGTAGTACCGATCTTGGTGTGGTAGTCGGTTCATATGTCTGCTCGTTCTAGGAAGACATGGTTCGTGGATAAGCGTTGCAGCTTTAGCTTCCACCAGTCGATCAGACTCTCAGTCGAACGAGACTGGTGCCCTCGTGAGTCGTCAGTTGTCCAGTCCCGACTGTGTGGTGGCAACAAACAGGTTTGACGAAGTCTGACTCAAGTAGTCGGTGTGGGTTTGGACTGGAGAACGTTGTTCTCTCCCTGGTTGACTGTCCGGTGTTTGATCATTAGCGAGTGAGGTTGATGGAAATGCGGGAACCAACTGGGGCCAATTGGAGTCAGAGTGTACCCGCGCACTGTGAAACTAAACGTCTGGGTCTTACCAGGGATTGCTGAATTTTGTGCAAGCACAGAAAGATTGCCTAGATCGAATATTGTTATCATTGTTATTTAATGCAATCTGATATTGGTGCCATTTTGTGTTATTATTGTTGTTACAAAATTTGATTTGATCAGACTGTATTAGGTTTATCAAGCCATATATGGCCTATACACCAAATTCGGTTTTTAAATATTAAAATGTGGTGGCGATATTAAGAATCAATATATTTGCTTCAGCATGGGAGGCTCCAAGTTACAGTAACTGCAAGGTTTGGCTTTATTTGCCTCAGTTACCACAGTTAGTAATTCATAAATACATATTTCAGGATTCAAGTTTGTCCGTCGTGTACGTTGTTTTTTTCATTGCTGCTCTTAAAAAAAAAGACAAATGATTTTACAAGAGAACCGGCCAAAAACTATGGTGCGCAGCCTTCCCTCGCCCATGACACTTCCACGTCCTCACGTCGCAATTTCTTACCATCCTCGTCGCCAACTGTGATGTATGTAGGGAAACAGTCCTACAACTGCGTGGATAAACCTATGGCATAAGGATACACTGACAAACAACCTTGGTGTAAGCTACAACTGGAGAGACGACTTTACTTCCTGTGAGCAGAGTTTATATACAGTTACAATTGTCATGTAACAGGAAGTATGGAGTAAAGTATGGAGTAGAGTTTATTACAATATAATGGAGCTAACCTAGTACAGTAATTATGGGAAGCTGGTGGGTTGACAATTGGGAACCTATTTTGAAGCGGCCATTGTGGTGCCAGAAGTAACGACACCCACAATGTAGATCGAATACATAAATGAGCTGAAAAATTAACCTTGTTAACCGTAGTGTAGCCCAAATTAGCTACAACGGGAAATGAAAAAAAGACTACTTTATCCGAAATATGAGTAAACGACAGAAACAGGTTCAGCATAGAAGCTAAAGACAGAATTGTTTGTGAAAGGGATATGATATTTACACCCCTTGCATCTCTGGCGGGGGATAAATCCCCCCCCCCCCCTCGGCCCACCCCATCGTGCACCCCCAGTCGGGAGCGTAGGGCGAAAGTCTAACTGGAAAATCGTCTAATGGGATAATTAGCTAATGTCTACCTATAAATAAAAAAAATCTGGAAAATCATCTCAACGGAATATCCTATAATGGAAAATCATCTAAACGGTAACCAGAAAATAATATACCTGAGGTTTCTGATGTTATATGTATAGCCGCAGCGAGCGCGGCAGCGCGATTGAGGCAGGGACAGACGATTTTCCATTATACGAATTTCGTGTTAGGCGATTTTCTGTTATACGGTTCACGTTCTTCCAACTACGCGATTTTCCAGTTAGACGATTACGGCTCGTTCTTTCCCCCAGTCGGCTTGGCTCTCCCGACATTTATGTCGTTTTGCGAACGTTTTCATCGAGGATGATTAAACA